>PVKU01003475.1:0-177416 GCA_004027475.1 Anoura caudifer | reverse complement strand
TCACTTCCTCACAGGTTTCTCCTAAAGGTCGCTGAATTAAACAAAGAGGCCACTAGACTGAGGTGGCCTGCACATCTGAGCCTGTAAATGCCTCCAGGTTACAAAATCAAAACCTAAGGACAGCCCAGCACAAACAGCCAACCAGGCTCGAGGCTATAGCCAATCAATAATGTGCTTACTCTGCTCCTGTGCTTGCTCCATATGAGCTCCCATCAGTGCTAACTTTCTGTTTGGTGCTGGCCAGTTGGAACCGATTTTTGCTCAACTCTTTAAGAGTTTCAGCATGCCTCACTTTACCTTTTAACAGAGCCCTCACTCAGTAATCGCTCCCTGAGAAGCGCCATCTTGACTGTCTCTAAAGAATTCTAAGACGTTAATCAGTGGATTATCTATTTCATAAAGGAAGGACAATCTATAATGCCCAATAAGAAAAAAACAAAGTTTAGCAGAGTCCGCTAGCCATACACCCAGGCACAAGGAGCTTTTTATCTCAAGTCCTGGAGTTTTTTCCCAAAGTGATCGAATCGGGCCCTTACAAATTTGTGGGAATCAGCCTACAGGAGCGGGGCCTGCACGTTCCCGTCTGTCCTCCGGGGGCAGCTCCGACATTGCCGCCTTGGACAGAATGACTCACATAACTAAACTGCACTGTGGAGACATGCAGAAAAGTGGGCATATTTTCATGCGCTCGTTCTGGTTGCCTCTGCTACCTACCGAGCCACCCATCCCACCCATCCCAATTGTACAACCCGGTTTTTATGTGAGAGACCGGGTGACGGGGGCACCCTGAATTAGATTCACATTGGCACATCGACTCGGAACACCTATAGCCGAAGACCAGTGGTAAGTTAACCAAACCGTTGCCAGGTGTTCTTCAGGCCTGCCCCATCTCACAGGCCATTCACCGGCGGACTTGATGACTGCCTTTCAAAGCAACACGAGAGGCCTATTAGCACCTAACTGCCTCTATGGCCTGTGTTTCCCAGCGTGGCAGAGTCCGGTTTGGTGGTGATGCAAGTCAGGGTAGCCTGGACAGTGATCCTGCGTCCACTTATCAGATGGCGTTCCCTCCGCTCAGAGAGTATTTTCTCCCTGGAAGCACTGGTGGGGGATTCCTACTTAGGTGTTTTTTTTTTTTTTAATGCAGACGGTGGAGCTGGTATATTTAGAGGCTCCAGAAATATCATTCCATTAATTACACTGCCAAGGTCTTGATTACCAGTGGCCTGTTTTACTCAGGCCTGGGCTATTGTGCATTTACCCTTGGGATTGTTCTATGCAGGAGGGCAGTGTGGCTAGAGAATGGAATTACTGGGTTGGTTATATTTACCTGGAGCTCTCTGGGATAAATAAATTGCTATTGTGGGATCTGAAATTAATGATAGTCTAGTGATGTGTGAGAAGGTAGAAAATAGGTACATGAATATAGATAGTTACGTTGACAGATACAAGTTCGTAGAGATGGATCAGTGAAGATAGGTAGGTACACATATAGATGGATGAATGGACAGGTAGATATGGGAAGAGATGGATGCAGAGGTGCAGAGAGAGAGAACAGAGACGAGAAGAAAGGTGAGGGGAAGCAGTTCTGCTTTTGCACAGGTGTGCCAGACAATAAAAATGATTGTGCAAGCTGAAGCCATACTAACTAATCTTAACAATCATTGGAAATGATGACTATTGTTCTGTGGCCTTTGAACATTGTTATTAAAACATTAAAAATTGTCTTACTGCCAGTTATCAGTGGCTAGGAAAGTGAATAAAGTAAAACTGATGTTTATTTAGTAATCTATCATTTGCAACTTTAGACAGATTGAGAATTAAAGTGCCTTAATTCCTCATCAAAAACTTACCAAGGGGAGTCTGAACAGTGTTTGTTGCCTCACCCTCACAGTGCCACTTACAACACAGAGTGAGCGAGCATCTCTGCTAGGCCTGGGGAGGTCGTCTTGCTCCTTCCTAAGTTTGGATCAGCAAGCAGCAGTTTCTGCTTTGTACTTTCAATGACATGGAATAGCTCTGCGAGGTCCATTCATGTGAAGTTTTCCATGGTTGTTGCTTCCTCTGGGGAGGCTTTATCCTTCCCTCTTCCTCTGCGTTTAGAAATTTCCCTTCACAAAGTTTTTTGGGCTGTGTATCAGGAGGCTGTTGAACAGTATCAACGCCTACATTCCCACGGTCAGCTCTTCTATAACTCCATGTACACTTGGTTTGAACTTCACTTCCAGAGTTACTACTTTCCATTTTGCCACCTTTCAACATTTTTGGTTCCCCATCTCTATTATCCATTCTTGGACAATGCCATATAGATTTGTCCGTTGGAGACAAGGAGAAAACACAACCACTCACTTTGCTGTCTACCCGTAAACTGACTAACAGATGCACAGTGACCAACCACAGGCTTTGAAAGAAGTGACACACCGGTCACTGATCAGAATGCATGTCTGCTATTTGTGGACAGTGGGGCTTGTAGCAAAGTTTCTACTTTATGACATTTATGAAACTTTCCCTCTGCCACGCGAGGGCACAACAAGCCTGCCTGTCAACCAGGAAGAGGGCTTCCACCAGAACTTGACCATGCTGGCATCCTGCTCTCAGACACCCGGCCCCCAGACCTGTGAGAAATAAATCCTACCATTTAAGCCAGCCTGTCTGTGGTGCAAAGAAAGGATTTTGGGTGTTTTTGATATGTCTCTTAGTTCCTAAACTATGCTTTTGGTGTGTGATAATGCTCCGACGCTGATTCTGGGGTGTCTCACTCATATAGGAACATATTCCCTGGGATCCTCAGCCTAGTGGAAATTTCTGGACTTGGGAATTTGCAAAAAGGGGCTCAAACTCTGTCTTGGCCACTGCCTAGGAGTGCTGTTAGAGAAGTTACTCCATTTCTCCAAGGCTGCCACATGGGATAGAGATGATTTTAAAGCACACTGCCTGGGACAGACTGGGCGCGTCATATATACTAATCACCAGCTTCCTGTCCTCCAGTAACCCCCTTGGGAGGCACAGTAATAGAAATGCCGTTGTTTGAAAGAACCTGAAGTGCATACCGGTAAGGCTGGAACCGAACTTGCATCTCAGAGCTGCCAGCCAACGTTTATTGTTTTGTTGGGTTGTGTCTTTACTTTGACAAGAAATACTTTGCAAAGGGAGATAATGAGATTAAACAAAGGGAACGCCTAATGAACTGAGCACAAAGCCACTCAAGAATTCTGCCATGTCCCTGTTTATTACTGATTTTTCTAAGAAGCAAGAGAGTCAGAACTTGGTTTATTTTTCTGTTTTCTGTAACCAGACAGTTAAAAACACCTTAATGTTAACTGTAAAAAGATTAATTTAAGGACAATGAAAAAATGTGGTTTGAGGCATGATGCATTTAATAATTCAGGGTAGGGATTAGCATTTATGGGCCCTTTTGGGACAGACTGGAGATTTTAATTCCAGCAAGGAATTAGAATTTTTGAGACTAAGATGTTCATGCAAAAGACTTTACATTGTGCACCTGGCCCGTCTACAGGTGAGGGCACCCACAGGAGAAAGCAGGACAGGGCCTGTCCCTACGTGTGGTTGATGGAGCCAGGAAGCCAAGGAGACAAGGAATACGACCCCCGTTCAAAGGCTTCTTGCCCAGCACTGACCTCAATATCATAGGGAGTCCAGAGAATGGCTACGAGAGTTCAAAGAAAGAACAGAACATCACAGTGAATGAGCTGCAGTGGACTACTTAAGAAGTTAAATAAAAGAAATAATGCTATCACAGCATTGTCCTACCCTCTAATTATTTCTGTATTTTTATTTAGAGTGTAACTTTAGATAAAACACCTTCCATCCTCTAGGGCCCAGATTCTCATTTTTAGAAAGAAGAGGTTGGGTTACATCACTGTCTTAGATCACTGTCTTAGGTTGCCGTAACAGATGGCTTACACAGCAAACATTTCTCTCTCAGAATTTTGGAAGCTGGAAGTTTAATAGCAGGGCGCCAACACGGGTTCTGGTGAGGACCCCCTTCCCGGCTTGGAGAAGGCCATCCCCTTGCTGTATCCTGACGTGGTGGAAAGAGAGAGCGCTGGTCCCTTCACTCCCCATAAAGGGACCAATCGCATTACGTGTACTCTACTCTCATGACCTCATCTAAACCTAGTTACCTCCCCAAGGCCCCACTTCCACCATCCGTCAGTCCCTAGTAATCACACCTAAGTTTCCTTCTTTCTGATTTTGTGTATGAAGGTTCCGCACTGGCCACCAAGTCAAAATCAAACCATCTGTCAGCTTTCAAAACCTTCCAAAACTGGATGCCATCCAAGTGACCAGATTTGCTTGTCACCTTCCTCTAGGATGAACCCTCTCCTCACCTGAGACAAGTCTCTGGCCTGCCCCCCTACAAGCTGTGTTAATCCATTGCTTCCACTTTTTTCCTCGTGCTTATTCTCCTGTCTTGGAGGGTGCTGAACTCTCTCTCTCCATTGACTCATGAACTAGCCATGTTGTGGGAGCCATTCCTCCAGCCCCGGACCATCTCCTGGGGAGTGTAGAGGAGGGTTTAGGATTTGCACTGAATAGGATTTTGAGAAGTTACTTCATGTTATTCTAGTTTCTATAAATGCCAGTTCTAAAAACTTGAAGTTAAATGTAATATGTACAAATCTTGTCCCAGAGCTACTGTTATTAATCTACAAAATCAAAGATTAACAGCATAGGAAAAGACAGATCAAGTGCAGCTGAATATATTTAGGATCATATTTTATATCTTCAAAATACCAAGCAAATTTGCTGGTATTTGTGATAATATAAGAAAGCCACAGTATTAAGGATTTGCCATTCATTGTAACATTTTGCTAAAAGCCATTCATATGTCCCCACAATAGGATTTAGGATTGAGTGTTTATTCAAAAGAGAATTCCAGTTGGAATCAATTCCCATAAAATTAATTTGTGGTAATCGTTTGAGAAGTTTTTAAGATGAATACAGTAAAAGATAGTCTTGCTTCTGATACCTGTCCATGATAAATCGTTATTTCTCTTACGGATGCCATGCATGGTACGGTTTAAAGAAACATCTATAATGATTATCTGAAATTACATAAACAACAACAATATTCTGAAAACAGGGCGAGCTTTGTTTGCGCCTTTATTGCTGCCCCATGGAAATACCTAGTAATGTGTCTACTCATAATTTGGGATCAGCAGACAATTTGTAAGTGGGAAAATGGAACCGTTGGGAAAATTTGTCAATATCATTAATAATGACCCAATACAATTTTCAACTATCCAAATAGCAATGACTTTAAATGCAGTTTATATTAAAAGAGATGGAAGGAAAGGACCTTCGAGTGACGAGACCATCTCAGGTACTTAGGAGGCGGAGAACTGAGTGTTCTCAACAGCCTCCCTTTGCCCCCAGACCAGGCTCTCCCCATTCCACCCTGTGCTGGGCCCTGGATCTGACCATAATGGAGTGCGTCAGTGGGCACCCCCTGCCTTTGGCTTCCAGTCAGCTGCGGCCAATGGGAGACGCCAGCAAAAGATCAGCGGCAGGGGCTGGCAGGGTGGTGCTTCCCTCCCGAAGACCAGCTCTTAGCGGGTGGACCTTTTCTGCAGCTACAAGTCTTCTCCTTTCCCTGGCCATTTCAGGTTAAGGGATGGTAGTGGCCGCTTGCTGTTGTGAGCTCTAGGGTACTTGTCCAACTCTTATTGGTTCCCCTTACCATGGCCACACCTTGTAAGTTATTACTGCAGTAAGTCCTCTCCAACCATCCCCTTTGAAATTGCCGCCCAACTTCTGCCAGGACCCTGCAACATATGATACATCTCCAAGTCCACTGAGGACCTTAACCAAGTGAGGGCATTTTTCATCCCAATCAACTCGCTGTTTCTTTCTATAGTCAATGTCTGTTGCTTTTGCTTCCCCAGAATCCGTTCAGTCTTTTCCTTGCACAGCAGCCTGATTTTCCATTAGAGAACCATCTCTCCTCCTCTCTCAGTGGACATGGCTCGCATGAGGCTGATCTCAGCTCCAACTCAGCGCTGATCGTATGATCTAAGTCAGTTCAGTTAGGCTTGGTCTTAGAACCTCTGTTGTAACTACAGGGGCAAGGAAGCCTCTGTTTCCTGAGATAGCCAACTGTAAGGAATAACATAAGCCTGGAAAGGTCAGGTCAAGGAAGAGAACATGCCTGAGTATAAACCAGCAAAGTGGAAAAGGGTGTGAAGAGATGGGTAGGCAGGCCGATCATTATTTGAGTCCATGGATCCCACCACGCTTGACCTTTACCTCTAGACTTATAAGAAGTGGTACATCTTCTTTTTTGCTCAAGCTGAGTTGACCTTCCTGTCACTTGCAAGAGAGAGATCCCTAATAGGTCTTCTCCTAATGAAAATGCGTATATTTGGAGAGTGTTATAGACTGTGACTTCTAAAATGACCTCATTCAGATTTGCAGTGCTGTTTTCACGAAGACGCCTGATGTAGAAGGTTCTGGGAAGCTACCTGTGGTTTCTGTTTATTATGATTTTGGAGCTACCACCACCTGTGTTGTCCCTTTAGTCCTTGAGATCTGTGAGAGATGGGACAATACCAAACTGAACAGCTTCACTTAGTGTTAAGCTTTGTGGACTGAGCCCCACGCATGAACTGGTGCAAACAAAGAACAATGATGGAAAACAGCCGAACTCTGTGCTTGAGTATTATTTCCAAGTGCCATTTGACTGGGTCTTCTCAGATGACATGGTTCACTGGCAGGAAAGCTGTTATTGTGACAATCATTATTCCCATTTACCGCCTATTAGAATGGGAGTCACTGGGAGGTCAGACTGTCCTAAAAGCCTAGTGTTCCTGAGCCCTCAAGGTCAAGTTCAAGGGACAGCAATCAGGTGTAGGGACAATGCCAAAAGCTCAATCCTTTGAAATGAACAGAGGGTTAACTCCCAGGAGATCACTGCAAAGCGAGCCTTACTATCTTGAACATATCACATGGCTTGGGGAAAAAAATCACAGTGACAGTGTTAACATGACCCCAGGCCCTGTCCACAGCAGCTTTACTCTTCCCTGAGGACAGAGGCTAAGTCTTCGTTCATCACTATGTGTCCCTCCCCTTTCCTGCCTAACACCATGCTGACAGTCAGGGTCTGCTAGCTTAAGAATACAGCTAAAATATAAGATGATGTATGAAAAGAGTCAGCATGTAATTGTTGCTCAACAAAATCCTTGCTGATGTTATTATTGCTGTTATTTGTAAATGTATCTGTATTATTAATAGGCAGGCTCAGCAAAACCCACACAAACCCTTTTAAGCAACAATTTCAACTTCCTTACCTCCCAAGGCAATAGCTCTGTTGCAAGTTTTTTCCCCTGTCTTTCATATGTAGATGTGAGAATCCAGTTATCCATTTGCTCACTCACTCATTCACTCATTCGTTCAATGAACAATTAGTGACCACCTACCATTGGTCACATATTGGAGTATATGTGGGGAAATCAAAATTGATGAAGACACAGCCCCTGTAAAATGCAAACCTGTTGGATATGGACGAGAAATCTAAACACACTGGGAACGAGAGAATCAGCCTATGGAATGAGGCAACTGACTCCAGTGGTTGCCACAAGTGTTGGGGACACCCTGAGGAAAAGACGATTACAGGGGGGAACATCTTCCTTACCTTCTCTGCGAGCCAGCCAAGATGTCTGATCTCTCGGCTCCCGGCAATGCCTGTTTTCCCCAGCTGCTCTCTGACCTCAGCAATCACTCGGGTGAGCAGGTCGCTGACGTTGGAATGGATGGCACTGAACCAGGCCTGGGCAGTGGCGGAGTCCTTGCTCCTCAGGATCACCGTGTGCTTAGCATCTGGAGAGTGGATTTCAAGCTGCCTAGAGAAGCAGAGAGAGAAGGGTTTGATTTTTCTGGCCAGTCATGCTTCTCCCAGTCCTGGGCCACAAAAGTTAACAAATTCTTTACTACAATTTTAGGCTTGGTCAGTTTCACATGGTTTATCCTAATGGTCTCATCATTCAGTCACTCATCCATCCATTCATTCACTTATTCATCCATTCATTCATTCACTCACTCAGTCACTCACCCATTCATCCACAGATATTCATTGAGGGCCCAGGTATTAGTGCAGGTACTGAGAGCATATGGTCCAAGTACCATATCACCCAAATTAAGGTGGTCTGGTTTTCCTGTTATTGAGCTGGAGGGCTGATTAGTAGTTTCACATCAAGACTTCCAAACTGGGAGCTGATATTAATTTCCCTGACCTCTCAATCCACAGAGTATTTTAATCATATACTCTCATATGCTTGTGGCTGCTGGTGGAAAACAGATTGAAATGTCTAGCCACATACTTAATCTATTGCTGTGTTAATTGTGAGTATGTTGTGTTAATTGTGAGTATGTTAGAGTCAAAGATGACCAAACTTTGCATTCCTTAGGAACCCCGCCTGTGGCGTGTGTACCTACCGCTTAATGCTCAGACATGTAGTGAAGAAGCGAAATGGCCTAGAAGGGGCTAACAACGGGAAGGCAGATGCACCAGGAACGTTACATTTACAGTCAAACTCCAAAGCTTAAGCCAGAACTCTGACTGCATCGCCGGAGATAAGAGTGAGAGATCTGAACACTGTAACTGGTAGAAGGAGGAAATTCTAGACAGGAACTTTTTGTGTGTAACATTTTATTTTGAAGCACTTATAGGTAAACATGGTGTTTATCCACACAATAGTACAGAGGTCTGCCTATGTATGCCCTTTCACACAGTGTCTCTGGATAATGGTTATGTTTTATGCAACTATAATACAGTAACAAGCCCAGGAAACTGACCTTGACGTGGTGTAAGTGTATGGTTCTATGCCATTGTACCGTGTGTAGCTTCTTTTTTTTTTTTTCTTTCTTTTTTTAAAAATTTCTTTTTTTTTAGAGAGAGGGGAAGGGAAGGAGAAAGAAAGGGAGAGAAACATCAATGTGTGGTTGCCTCTCATGTGTCCCCCACCGAGAACCCGGCCCCCAACCCAGGCATGTGCCCTGACTGGGAATCGAACAGCGACCCTTTGGTTCACAGCCTGTGCTCAATCCACTGAGCTACACCACCCAGGGCCATGTGTAGCTTCTTGTAACCACCACCACAATCAAGGAACAGAGCTATTCCACAAAGTTCCCCCTCCAGCTACCAGCGCTCCCCTCCCTGCTGCCCTCACAAATCCCTGGCAACCACAAACCTGTCCTCAACATCTATAATTTTTAGTTCAGAGAAAAAAAAAACACATCTTATTTATCCACATGTATATGTAAATAAATACCATTTATTCATTCCTGTTTGCATTAGAAAGATATAGGGATTAGGAAATTTGACACTGAGTAAAATCCATTTATTAATTTCTTTTCATCCCTTGATAATTAGGCTACCCTTCCCTGAATATTTACTACATGCCAGGCAGTGTTTAAATATTTTTATATTATTTTATGTAATTTTCCTAATAACCCTCTGACTGACACTACTAATACCATTTAACAGAAGGAAGAAAAATTTGGAGGGAGGAAGTTGGTGAGGTGGTTTGATTACTGTGTTGCACTGTCTCTCCTTTAGAAGAGCACGTTCTGTCCTGTGTGGCTGCACGAAGTCCTCATCATCTGCAAACAAGCCCCAAAGTGTCCTATTTAGCGCCCAGCTTCCAAAATTACAATTTTGCAGATTGCCTGAAAATGACAAGTCCCAAGCTCATAACCTTAAATTATAGGGAAGGAATGATGTAGAAAGTGGAATGTCTCTAGGGGAGTTTTAGCAATAATTAGCCTTTCTTTTTGGTGAGAAATTTACAAAATAAATCTCATTGGGACTCCAAAGTCTTTATGTGATGAAATGGGGTTCTTTAGATGACATTTGTCCTCATCCAGGAGAAAAAATATCATTCCTCTTAGGCACTTTTCAAAGAAATGGGCCGTCCATCTGGGGTGAGTTTTCTTCCCCTTCTGAAGTCACTTGTCAGTGAAGTTGTATAGCCAAACCCAAACTGGGATTCTCAAAAAGTATTAACAAGAGCTCATCTTGAAAAGCTCATCTTGCTTTTCAAATTATTCGGTCAGTATCTATAATTCCAGGAATTAAGACAGGCAAATATTTCTTTTACAGTATTTTCTTTTGAAAACCTGGATTTGTTTGTGAAGAAATGACAGCTCGGGAAGCAGCCACGCCCCAGGTATCTCTCTCACACACAAACAACTGATATCAGCAACAAAGAGAAAAAAAAAATTCTTTGTTGGGCTGCCAGCGTACCCCTGGGGAAAAGCCAGCTTATAAACAGAGGTACAGGCTAGTGAAGGAGGCCCAGGTTTTTGACAACATTTACCATTATTATTAATTTTAAGTATGACTTTAAGTCACAAGATAGAAAAGTACACAAATTGTAGTGTACAGCTCAAATGCATTTTTGAAAAGGGAACACATTCATGTAACCAATACTCAGATCAGGAACTAGAATATGACAAGCATCCCCGAAGTCCCCTTCACATTCCCTTTCCAGTTAATTATACTTCAAAATAATCACTATTAGGATCTGTCACCGTGGATTACTTCTGTGTCAGGCAAAATGGATGAGACTTCGTTTGCTTGTTTCCATTTGTTGTTGTTGCCTGCAGCATGGTGAGGATCTTGGACAATTTCTGAGGCGGAGTGTGAATACCAGGCCCAGTGCTTTTTAGAGGTGGTTCTCACAGTGTGGTCACAGACAGGTGCGGCAGCGATGCATCACCTGGGAGCTTAATAGAAATGCAGATTCTTGGTTCTCACCCTGGACCCACTGAACGAGGAAATCTAGGGGTGAGGACCAGCCGTCAACCTCCAGGTGAATCTGTTGCAGGTTAGAGAAAGTTTGCTCTGCGAGTTCAGGAGTACAAGGTTGTCTGAGCTAGGCTGTCTGCCAGGTTCCCAGTGGCCGAGGGGGCCAGGCTCACCTGGCAGGTGAACTGAGCGCCCTGCATTAGGTCTCTGAAGAAGAACACTGAGGACACAGAACAGAGAGGCCTGTGGCTTTTTGTGGTCGAAAAAAGCAGAAGTTCTTATTCAGAAATATTCTTCAGAAACCCTTGAACAGTTTTTTATGAAACATTTAATTAAATACAGATGCTTGACTCCATCCAAGACCTGCTGGGTAAGAATTTCTAGAGAGTGAGACCCGTATATATGCATTAAATGCTCCACCAATTATGTAGATTAAGGGTCATTGCACCCCCTCTGAGTCCAAACTCAAACCCTATACAGATATCTGCATATAGGTGATCGTCACCAGAAGGGCAACATAACAGGGGTCTTGGAGAGTGTATTAGAAATGCATTGCTGAGTAACAAATGCCCCCAGAATTAAGTGGCTTAAAACTGCACACATTTGTTATCTCAGATGAGTCTCTGTGCATGGTGAGTGCGAATTTCCGAGTGGCCGAGCTGGGTGGTCTGGCTCAGGGGCTCCCTGTTAGTTTACAGTCAGGACGTCAACGTGGGGCTCAGCTGAGGATCCACTTTCCAGATGGGGTCACGTGGCTGTCAGTAGGAGGTCTCAGTCCTTGTCACACAGTCCTTCTCTAGCAGCTGCTCGAGCCCCTTCATGACGTGGCAGCTGTTGTCCCCAGAGAGCAAGAAGGAACCACTATTCCTTTTTTGACCTGGTCTCCAAAGTCACATACCACCACTTCTAGTTCATTCTTTTAGTGATAAGTGAGTCACTAAGTCCAATGCACACTCACGAGGAGGGGCGTTAGGCTTCACTTCTTGAAAGAAAGAGAATCAAAGAATTTAGGGGCATATCTTTTTTTTTTAACATATATATTTTTTTCATTTTTATTTTTAGAGAGGAAGGGAGGGAGAAAGAGTGGGAGAGAAACACCCATGTCAGAGAGGAACCTCGATAAGTTGCCTCCTGCAGGTATGCCAACCAGGGACCGACCCTGCAATGCAGGCATGTGCCTGACTGGGGGTCAAACTGATGACCTTCCGCTTTGCGGGATGATGCCCAGCCAACTGAACCACCACACCCGTCAGGGCTGGGGACATATCTTAGAAACATCATGGGGAGGCTTTGAATGAAGTAATATTCTGGAAAGAGTTTGTTCCAAATGTAAAGGGAGAGTGCAGTGTTCAGGACTGTTAACCAGCGGCCTATAAAAAGCCTGCAGATTCAGGTGAAGAAGATGATTCATTCTGACTGAACTGCAGCTCTCAGCTATGAAATGAGACAGACTGTGGACCCAGACACGGGTCAATGACGACAGGAGGGATGAGAAGGACGTCTCGTTGACAGCATATGGGAGCAGCATGAAGCCACCAAAAATGAGGGTGGGTTAAGAACTGTTGGCTGGTCTGGCACAGAAAAGATATCTGTGTTTCGTGCAAGGAATAAATTAAGAACTTGGCAATCTACATTCACTTTATTCTCACGCCTAAAAAAACCCAAGGGGAAGAAGTAAGAGGAGCATAAACTTTTTTTTAACACCAATGAGCTCTACTATCTAAAGCAAACGGTAAGGACCTAGTAGTACCAAAGTCCCCAGAACTTCTGAGTGACAACTCAAGTTTCTAGACAAGGTCAAGTGGTAATTTTATGTATACAATCTTAGCACATTCCTAAGCAAAAATCTGAAAAACAGACACGTTGGCCTAATGCATCATTTAATCCAGTGCAACACACTCTTCAGGGCACGGAGACACAGAGAAACTGCATGCCCAGCCTGGTGGTGCAGCAGGTCCTCCAGCAGCCCGTGTCCTTGCCGATCGAAAGCCCATGCACCGGGAGGTAGTTTTTAAGCACCTGGGATTTTGGGATTCAGTCTGACTCTAAAACTTGTTGGCTATGAGGTCATAGGAAAACTACTTAATCTCCCTAAGCCCCAATTTCTTTATCTGTAAAATGCCGAAATACACTTGCCTCTCAAAATTATTGGGAAGACCAAATGAGATAATATATGCATGAGATGTCACAGGGCCAGGCTGATCTTGATGAATTCTAGTTTACAGCCTGGCTTACAAGGAATAGTCTTCCCAATTGGGCACAGTAAAAAGGTAGTGGGCGGCAGGGCAGGGAGAGTCCACTGGGGTGGTCTCTGGGTCAGCTGTTTTGCAGAGTATGTGGACTTGGAGAAACATGCAAACCCCAGGAAAACAAAACAGTTATACAGGGACTATTTCTAACCCCCAGGAATGGAAAATACCACCTTGGAGGGAGATAGGTGAGTCCTCTGTGTATCTCTCTCCCCTGGGACAAACCTGGTAATGCATTGCCCCATATTCCACCTACCTATTTGTTTTACCTAAAAGAGCTATGAGACGTTCATGTCAGAAGCACAGGTTGATACATAGGTAGTTGAGGCCATCCCTAGAGCTACAACCACCAACTGAAGTCCCTTTGCTCACTCAGCAGCCTGAGCAAACTGGTGACTACGGGGATGAAAGAAGACAGGAAATCGTTTCATTCTTGCAAAGTACGTTGCTGACAACTAGCCCAAAAGAACCCTTTTGAATCATCAAATAGTTCATGTAACTCATCCTTTTAAAAAGGTAGTTCCAACTTCAATTACTTCAATTTGTGAAAGTACGGAAGGAGATAAAAATAAAGAAATTTAGTAAAAAGAGGGGCACAAGTAGGAGGGAGAAGAAGAAAAGGAAAATAAAAACTCAAGGGCGGAAGGATACCTGAGCGGCAGGTGAAAACGCCACTGCTCTCGGGGTTTGAAGCCCTTACGGTCACGGAACCAACAGTGCTTAATACCGTGGGAGGTGGAAGTAGCACATCCTCCATGTAAAAGTGATCTATATAAATAGATGCTTGGCAATGCGGAGACGACGCTGGAGAGGTGTGCAGGTGGGTTCCATCAGGAAGGAAACTGGGTGGCAGGAGGACGAGATCAGGAGGGAGACTCTCACTGTTTAACTTTGTATCCTCGGGCTTTTGTTCCATGTGTACCCATCCTGTATACGCTGTGGAGGGGGAGAAGGGGGAGGAGGAGGAGGAGGAGGCAGAGCAGCAGAACTGGCCTGCTGGTTAAACTAACCTTGTCGCAAGTCCAAGCTCCGTCATTTAGAAACTTGTCTTGTGGACACCTGCGGAAAGCTGCCTGCCCAGGTTTCACTCCTCCCTTTCTAGTCACAGGCCTCGCCCCCAACCTCAGTCTGTGCGCTTTGGGAGCTTGGTGGTTGGAGGGTTGTAGGTGATCCAATCTGGGCCATGGAGACCCAGGCCCAGGGTTTCCGTGGGAGTCATTGTTAAGGAGACACTTACTTTTCTCATTATACGTACGGAAGGTCAGATAAAATCCTGGATCTACTGATAGCAACCTTGCCATCGAGAGGGGGGGAAAGGAGAGCCAAGAGACGGCAGACCTGGTGGTGGAGTTCCTACCCGGCTCACACGCAGTGTATTTTTGCATTTTGCTCCTACCTTCCTTTTTTGGCTTAAGCCAGTTTAGGTTGGATTATTGTCAAGTACAACTAAAAGTCCTAACTCATACACTGACCGCAAATAGGTCACTTAATTTCTATGAGCCCCGAGCTTTTCTTTAACTTCTACAAAATAGGGATGTTCATGATGAAGAAAGTGATAGTGGTGATTATAATGAAGGTGATAATAACAGCCCTCACAGGTTACCAGAGCATCAAATGAGATCATGATCGTGAAAGTGCTTTGTGACTCGTAAATCTTGATGTTAGTAGTTGTCATTGATGCTTTTAACATTTTAAGACTCTCACGCTGGCTCAGTCTCTGGGAAAAGAAACATTAGGGAATACAATCCTTTTGTGTTGTGGTTCCTATTTATTGAGGCTCTCTCTCTTAGCTACACTATTAGCAAAGAGACAAGGCATGCATCTCAAAACAGCAAATCCCAGTAAATCTCCTGGGTTACAAATTAAAGTTGGAAACACGTGGCGACTTCTTTACACATGCGCACAAAGACAGGGGTGCCTGCGAGGATTCCAGAACACTCACAGGTGTTCAGCATCTGTTGGGTACCACAGAAGCAAGTAGAGTATGTGGTCCCTGTCCCCAAGATGCTCCCCTTGTGTAGTAGGTTGAATAGTATCCCTTCCCCCTCTTGCCACTGATTCAGAAATAGAATGTTTGCAGAAGAATTAAAATAAGGATGGCGGTGAGATCCTTTTCTCATTAATCTACCTGCTGGACTAGGGTGGGTCCTAAATCCAGTGAAAGCATCATTATAAGAGACTGAAAAGACACAGGGAGACCCAGAGAAGAAGGCCATGTGAAGACGGAGGGAGAGACTGGAGTGTTGCCTCCACAGGCCACAGAATGCCACGGAATGCCACGGATCTGCCAACCACCAGGAGCTAGGATGGAGGGAGGGCGTGGTTCCTCCATCAAAGTCTCCAGAAAGAGCCAGTCCTGCCAACAGCTTGATCTCAGGCTTCCAGCCTTCAGAATTGAAAGAGAATACATTTCTGTTGTTTGAAGCTTTCCAGTGTGTGCCCACTTTGATATGGAAATCCTAGGGAACGAATACGCCATGTAACTGTCTTCCTGTGCACAACTCAGTGGGGACTGCACTGACGTTTAAAATACACAGACGCAACAGGTAACTTCCCAGATGCAGGTCCCTTGGAACTGTGGCGATCGTGCTGTCATTTCAAGGCAGGTTGGAGTCAAAACAAGACAAAAAACTTCCTCTCACCTACATTCGATTCTATAACCCAGAAAGGAAAAGGAACCTTCCTGAAATGAGGGACATAAATAAAGCTCCTGGGGGCATACTCGCCTGTCATAGGCCTCTGCTCAGTAATCAGAGGACCTTCCACTACCTTCTTGGCATGAAAAATAAAAAATCTAGACAACTTCCTTGCCAGCTGATGAGTCCTATATTTCTGGAACCGGGAAAGAGGAGGGAGAGAGGGAAGGAGCGAGGGAGTGAAGGAGCAATAAAGTCAGGCAGGCTGATTGGAGCTATTTTCAGCAGGCCAGGCTTTTGTAACTCCCATTTTGTTCCCCAGTTAAACTGACCACTGCTTGATGAATTGTGTTTATCTGTAGTTCAGCGATAAAGTTCTCTTTTAATTCCCTGCTGAATAGAAATATTTAGGGCAATGCCACAGCTGTGTTTATTCTCACACTCCACCACGGTTATGTAAATACTGCCTATGGAACTATTTCTGATAAAGGCAGATACCAACCCCGAGGAATTACACACTCACTCTAGATGTTTGCCAAGATGAGCAGCTTCCATCCAGCTTGGCACGGTGCATGAATGATATCACAGCTTCTCAGAGACCGTTTGGCAAACCTCACAATAAAAAAGTAATTTTCCTCCTCTCTCACTTTCTCAAAGGCTCCCACTGAGCCAAGTAATATTTCCCAGTGTTTCCCACTCCCCCTCTTTAGAACACAAGGCTGACACAGAAAACTGGAAGCCTCCTACCACAAAATTAATAACTGAAACAAAACTTGCAACCCGGCAACAAAGGTTTCAAGTGACCTTACCTTCCAATGTGAAGCTAGAGGAAACACAGAGGAAGGTAGTCAGGAGGACGGGGCCCGTGGGCTTAGAGTCACCAGTGGGACTCAAAGGGGTTGTTGCAGTTGCTTCCATTGCCATAAGTCGCTGCTTCCTATCAGGGATAAAAAATACCGCCCTGCAGACACTGTTATGGCGTGCCCTTAGCAGTGGCCATCTCTGAATAATGGAATTTAGAGGTATTCTAATTTCCACCTTTCTGTAATTTTCAATTTTCTTGCCATGTAATCAGAAGACTATTAGGAAAAAAGCTTCCTGCAGAAAATGAATGTGTGCCCACCTTTTGCAATAACATCGTTAGCGAAACAATTCACAAGGAAAAATATTCTCATGTGAAAATGACAACACTAATGAAGTAGGTTCTTTTTAAAAGCCCCAAATTGGTTGTGACTGAGAGAGTTTCCAAGAAAGAGGTGGCAGTCACAATATTCGTAGGTGAGTGCTTGTCCTGCAGGGGTGTGAACGCCACCACCACATGGGTTTTCTCATATTCTTACCTCTGTCCTATGAGGTGGATGGTTTTAATGTGCCTACTTCACAGATGAAAGAAGGTGCCCCAGAGGGGCTGGCTTGTCCAACATTCCAGTCAACAAGGGGCAAAGCTGGGCCCTGGCCAGGTAGCTCACTTGATTAGAGCATTGTCCTGATTCACCAGGGATGCAGGTTCAATCTCCAGTCAAGGCACACACAAGAAGCAGCCAATGAATGCATAAATAAGTAGAACAACAAATCAGTGTTTCTCTCTTTCTCTCTCTCTCTCAAATCAATATTTTAAAAAAGGCAGAACTGAAACTGAAACCCAAGTTCATGTGACTCCAAAGCCTGTGTTTTCATCATTGTGTTCTATTTAGTAGGATGTTTGTGAAGTGTGGTGTGTTCAAGAGTAAGGAATGTCGTTCATGTTGATTGCTGCTCAATGTCTTTCAGCACCCTCCCTGTGTATTTGGAAAGTTTCCCAAATTCTGAGTTGAGCTTCCCCAAGAGAGAAGCCAGAATGCACGTTCCCAGTCTCCCTGGCCGCTAGGGTGCAGAGCCACTCACTGAAAACAGCAATCGAGACAGAGGCAATGTGAAGAAAGAAATGTGTAGGGAACCCATCTTTTATTGACTATAGGGGTGGAGGCGTCCAGCTCTTCATGGCTGTGGTGACAGAGCTGGGCCGCTCCCAAGTTGTCGCTGGTGCAAACTGAGGCAGCTGCGTGGGCTCTGGTTAAATTGTGGAAACAGTGGGGGTTTTTTTGTTTGTTTGTTTTTGTTTTTTTTTCCTAGAACACCCTTCACAATGCGGTTGGGTGTGGAGCTTCTTAGCCTGGCTCTCTGAGCTGTTTGGAGAATAAGCGAGTACCTTAGTATCCTTAGCCAGAGCTGAATCTGCTACCTGAAACTCCAGTCCCCAGCTCAGAATAGAGGTTTGGGAGTCTGGTTGCCGTGATGGGAGCTAATGAGGCCATCTAAGGAATGTATCAAGTGTGAGCAGTGAGTGGAAAAGAAGCCAGAGAAAGGTGCTCTGCTGTTTTTCTCAAAATCTCATTTCAAAAGCGGGTCATGCATGACACAGTATTCCGCTCAGCTCCGACGGGACCTGACAATATCTCTCATATTGGCTAGGTTTCAGTTTTTCAGTAGCACATACATTTATAAAACATGTGAAGAATTTCAGCATGTTGGCCTTTCCTGGGGAATAACATTGTTATCAAAGTTCTAGAAGAGTCAGCTAACGTCAAACTAGAGAAAACATTTCGTCTTTCCACTGCACACTTTGTCTGAACCTTACAAAACATTCTGCGGTTTGACCTTGCTCAACTGCTTTTTTTTTTTTTTTTTTGAAAAGCTATCTAAATGTACAAGGTGCTATGTAGGTCACATAAATGTACATTTGTCTCCAGAATCTTGGTACCGTCCATTGACAAATAAATAATCTGTTCATCGTCCAATCCAGAGTGTGGCACTAGAGTGTGAGGACCTGTTTCTGCTCCTTTGGACTGAGATTATGTGGGGCTAGGGTTGTCAGACTGAGCAGATAAAAACGTAGGAGGCCCAGTTAAATCTGAGTTTCAGATACACGATGAATAATTTTTTAGTGTATGTCCTGTGTAATATCTCATGGTAGAAATGGTATAAAGTAGTGGGTTAGAAAAACGCAGAGAAAATAAAACCGATAGGACCTCATGATGGATTTGCTATGGGGGGGGGAGGGAAGAGAAATGTGTCAAGGATATTGTCCAGGCTCCTAGCTTGGACAACTGAACGGATGACAGTGCCACCTGCTAGGACAAAAAACTGAAGATGGTTCAGGGTGGTCAAGAAACACCACCAGTTTGGGTAAATCCCTCCACCCTCATACAGGTGTCTTGTTAGGACCTCAAACCTATAATGTAGACACATGTCAGCTCCTCCTCAACCATCTGCTGCTCCTATGGCTGTGGTGTCTTCATGGCCCCCATAGCTTCCCATTAACATGGGTTGGATGGCCCGATCATCCTTGATGTCCCCGTCCTCTCCTCCCAGATCCCGTTCCGTCTCCAAGTGTTTCACTATTACCTTGGGAGCATCTCCCATTCAGAAGAGGCAGTAAGACTTTAATTACCAAATTTTCTCAGTGGAGCTGGGACAGTCACTTACCTGGGATGCAATGTAAGTGTCTATTTTCTTGGCCAACCTTGATTGGCAGTGGTTGCCTGAAATGATGTCTTGAAAAGGAGCCTGAGTCTCATTCTAGGCCTAGCCAGGGCAAATGTTGTCATCATTCACTGGCGTCAGCCAAGGGCAGGGGCGTGCGGACTGGCAGCACTCACGATATCTGTCTGACATTTCTAGACAGTGTTTTGACATGTAGCTCTCCGGAAACTATGCTGCCCCTACTTCTTCTGCTTGTCCCACCTTTGGAGAGAGCCCTGGCTTTTGGACATCTGGTAATTTCTCTTATAAGACTTATCCTTTTGTAGTTTCTCTCCCCCACTAGACTGTGAACTCCCTGAGGGCAGGATGTATGCCATGATCGTCTTAATTTCACCCCCTTTGCCTGACATGCAGAGGGGAAAAACACGGTATGTATTTGCTGGACTTAGTGAATGGATGGCTCTGTCTACTACTGATAGCTTTCTGCATCTTTATGGTGTCCTCTCTCTCGTCAAAGTTCCATAACTGCCTCCCTTTACATTTTTGTCTTTCCTTTACTAGAGGTCAACCCTTTCGCTCTTGGATAACAGCATTTAATTCTATGGTGCAAAGCAGATCAGTTCTAAGTGATAAACGTGGTATATTTAAATAGGTCGAACATGCTTTAATATCCTATGAGAAGGCTAGTTTCCATGGATAATGTGCAATAGTGGTCAACTCAGAAATGCTTCGTTTAGTTTATTTTAGGCAACTCACCATACATAATTTTCTTGGGCTAAAATAATTAATTTGTGATCTTGTGAGCCTTATCCAGATTAGAAATAAAAGCTGGCAGCCTTGCCAATGTGAAAAACAGGGTAAAAAAAAAAAAAAAGATAATACAGAGTTAAAACAAATAGGGACATTAATCTGAAGTACTGGTGTCTGAGAGGTAGGAATAGCAGTGCATGCCATCCAACTGTTGCATCAGAGTTTCATGCAAAATACCAAGATTTATCTGTCTGACCCACTTACAAAATTGTAAGATGCCTTCTCACGCATTCACTTATGAAATATTTTTCAAGGTCCTGGTCCCTCTAGCTGTGGCACATGAGGAGAAGGGAAATTCAGCACAAATATGGTTCTTGTCATCATTGAGATTATAGTCCAGAAATCTTGGACTAGCCCACGCTTTCTTAAGTATGCAGATTGTGTGAGAAATTCCTAACATGAGAGAATAATTTGTATCTGTTTCAGGGGCAGACACTCTTCAGCTAAATTCTCAATAAATTCCTGAAGTGATAATTTGTCACATGAAGTTGGCAGTTGCTCACACATGGGGACAGTGCTTCACCAGTGCCTTAATGTCACTCATTCAATTTTAATTTCTACTAAGGTTTTCTTTTCAGGAAGGAGAAAAAAGGAAAAATAATGGCAAAGGAATCATATCTCTAAGAGCGCTACGTAAAGAAAGGTGCGTTACTCGTGGGAGGCCGCATGTGAAGCCATTGGTGTCCTTTAAGCAGGGTTCTCATTCACCACCATCTAGCAGAGAAGAGGACCCAGAGAGAAGGCAGGCATTCGATGAGACGAGAAGAATCTGAAGAGGTTCTGTCATGTGAAAGGCCTAGAGTTAGCTGGGGAATTGTGTGCGGAAAGTGGAAAGGACCACAGGCAATTTTAGTCAGCATGGGAGAACTAAGTATAGAGGAAAAGCTGAAGCCAAAATTAGCCTAGTTAAATGTATGAACAAATGAATGATCAAAGGATTAGCAATCTAGAAGGAATTTAGAGGTCATTGTATCCAACCAGTCATTTCAAAGATGAAAAGTGAACTTCTGGAGAGAAGTGATTGAGACAAGGTCATAGAATCCAGGCTGCTTAACAACCGTGTTTACCCAGGTTCAGAGAATGGGGATAGAGTGGAAAATTATGGTGTGTTGGAAGCCAACTTAACTTTCTTTATAACTTTCCAGAGGGCTGGTCCTGAATGTGGGACTAGTAGCTCTCTCTGAATTTGAAACACGATAGTATTTTGTAGATATCTCACAGTCAAGGTATTTATGGAAATGACAGCCTCATGATTATTTTCCCTGTGAAGCCTTTGCTCAAAGGCACTTTCACCTCTTTTGTAGATAGTGATAATCGTTTTCATTACTTGCAGGATTTAAACAAGCACCAACAAATAAATCAGCTCCCCACAAAATTGCTATTTTTGAAATATCTACGTCTGAACGATCTAGACAAGTTTTAAATTGTCATGCAATCCTGTACTGGTTTCAAAAGAGGGTGAAAATCAGAATAATGCAAATGTTCCTCCCAACCTGTAAAAGGTCACACTACAGGAAATTCAGTCTTCCTCTTCCTCGTAATGAATGCCAAGAGGCCTATCCAGTTGGGAAGAGAGTCTCCCTCTCTCCGTGAAGCAGCAAAGCTGTGGGTTAGATTTGTCTTGTTTTGACTTCATTAGTTCTACTTTTTTTTTTTTTTTTAAGAAAAGAAAACATGGCCCTGGCTGGTATGGCTCAGTGGGCTGAGTACCAGCCTGTGAACCAAAGGGTTGCTGGTTTGATTCCCAGTCAGGGCACATGCCTGGGCTGCAGGCTGGGTCCCCAGTAGGGGGCACATGAAAGGCAACCACACATTGATGTTTCTCTCTCTCTCTTTCTCCCTCCCTTCTCCTCTCTAAAAATAAATAAATAAAATATTTTTTAAAATAAAAGGAAATAGGCATTAAAATACTGAAACTGAAAAATTGTTATAAAGGAAGGAAGGCCACTCAAAGCTTTCTACTTCTTGACATGGAGGTGGAGGGATGAGGGGAGGGGGAAGGCCATAGGAGGGGGGTGGGGGGGGCGGAGAATGTTGTGATTCTTGTGCTTGTTGCCAGGGAGACCTGTGCTCCTGGGCTGGTCAGAGGCCTGCCTCTGTCTCATAGCATCACAAACATTTGTTTCCTCCAAATGTGCGAGTCGGTTGATTCAAGTTCACATCCAACTTTGCAGACTTGGGCAATCTGCACAAGGGTTGCTTACCAATCAGTCTGGACGGTTTACCAAGACTTCAACATACCTCCTCCAAAAAAAGAAACTAAAAGCAGCCAGATTTGGGGCTGGGTGGGGCGAGTACAGATAACCTAAACCACACATGAATCATTCTTTCCGAATATTTATTGAATGCCTACCTGCTGCCAGGCAGTCTGCTCGGTGGTAGGGACAGAGTCCAACAACACGGCCATGGCCTTCAAGGAGTTTATTGTCCACGGGGCCGAAGGAGGATTCGTGGCAGGCAAAGAACCTGCTCACTGCCATCCACATAGCAGAGTGGTTAGTGTGCTCTGAATGGAGGCAGCTGGCTGTGGTCCAGCTACTGGCTATGAGCTGAGCAGCCTTGAGCAGAGAACTGAACCTCTGCATTTCAGTTTCTTTATCTACAAACGGGAGTGCACTGAGTTATAACAAATACAATGCCTGGGACAGGGATGATCCTAAAGCTTACCTTGGAAGCAAGAGGATAAGTTGGCTAAACCCAGAAGGAACAGAAGCCGAGAGGGAGACCCAAGGAGAGAGGCTGCCTGGACAGATGTGGCCGACTACACTGCACTTTAAGGAAACCAAGTGTGGTTCTTAAGGGCTGAGAGGAAGTCCGGGGAAGGGGAGGCCAGGAAGTGAAGGCACAAACAGAGAGAGAGCCTGAAGGGAGCCGCTGACAGTTCAACTGAAGCAAGGAACAGGATTAGGCTTGTACTATAGCGAGGTCATGCTGGGAAGTGGGATTGGAGGAGAGACAGACTGGAGGCAAGGGGACCAGCCAGGGCATCTCTGCAGTGATGTGGGTACTGCGGAAATGCAAAGGCGATAACACTTCAGATACGGATTAGATGACAGCAGAGTAAGAAGCGCCTTCTATTATGGCCATTTGATTTCTGAAGTAATACTTTGGGAAACTGTTCTCCAAATAGTGAATTCAAAAACACACCCATGCATGGGTACAGGAGTCTGTTAGGCACCGGAGGGGTGGGGTACAAAGTGAAATTGAATGGAGTCCAAGCCATGCACAGCCTAGTGAGGGGGATGGAACCAAAACAAGTACAATACATGGCAGAAGAGGTGTGCCACTAAAGAGGCAAGGCAGGCATGCTGCAGTGCAAGGATCAGGACTTAACCCCGGGAAGGTAAGGCCATCTCAGGGCTTACGGAAGAGGAGGACTTTTAGCAGGTGGCGAATGGGGAGAGGACATGCTAGCCCACAGGACGCCACGACCAGGGTCTCAGAGAGGCACAAACTGAGGATGTTCAGGAATAGCAAACAGTTCAGTTTGTCTGGAAAGCTATTTCTGTAACTGCATTAATTTTTTAAAATAGTGTTATTTAGGTATAACTGACATAAACAGTACATACTTCAAGTGCACAATAAGATTAGACGTACGTATACCCATTGTGATTCTTCTTCCCTACCTTTCTTTTACTACAGTTTAGTTTGCATTATCTAGAATTTTAATAATGAAATAACAATACATATTCCTTTTCTCTGTTTTTTTTTTCTACACAGCCTAAGTATTTTAAGATTCAATCGTTCATCCCCTGGTATTGCTGAGTAGTAATCCATTGTAGGCACACACCATCTGCTTATCTATTCATCTCTTGATAGACATGTGGGTTGCCTCTAGTTTGGGGTTATTATAAAAATGTCATTATGAATATTTGTGTTTTTTATGTACAGAGGGTTTTATTTCTTGAGTAAATAGCTAGGAGTGCAATTGTGGGTTCATATGGTGGATACATGTTTAACATTTACAAAATTGCCAAACTGTGTATCAAAATGTTGGTACCATGTTTTTTCATTCCCAATCAGCACTCTATGGAGTTTTTAATTATTCTACATCCTTGTCAAAACTTGAAGTGATCAGTATTTTTAATTTTAGGCAGATTAATGTGTGTAGTGGTAATCTCGCTGTGGTTTTAATTCGCATGTCCGTGATGAGTAACGATGTGGAATGTTTTTTCATGTCCTTATTTCCTACCCATCTATCTTCCATGGTTAAGTGTCTGTATACATTTTTGCCCCTTTAAAAGTTATATTATTGGATTTAGAGAGTTTTTAATATATATTCTGAATACAAGTCCTTGATCAGATATATTTGATAAACAAACAACAGTCTGTCACTTCTGTTTTTATTCTCTTACGCTTTCAATTTTAAAAAAGAAAGAATACATTTTCAATTTTAATGAAATCCAATTTATCAATTTTGTCTTTGTGGCTTGTACTGTTGATGCCATACCTAGAACATCTGCCTGAGACAAATTCACAGAAGTTTTGGCCTGTATTTTCTTCTAGTAGCTTTATACTTTTAGGTTATACATTTCAGCTGATGATACATTTGAACTAACTTTCGTATGTGGTGGTATGTGGTGGGAAGTATAGATTTAAGTTCTTTAAAATTTTTTTTTCTTTTAGTGCTGGGAAGATATCACTTGACTATCTTTTCATGTGCATTGCTCCTAATTGAAAACAAAACAAAACAAAACAAAACAAAAAAAACGGTTGCTGCCTTAGTCTGTGCAGGCTGCCGCCACAGAGTGTCACGGACTGGATGGCTCGTAAACAACAAAAATCTGTTGCTTACCCTTCCGGAGCCAGGGGAGTGCCAAATCAAGGCAGCAGCGGGCTCCATGTCTGGTGAGGACCTTCCACCTGGTTCACAAATGGCCACCTTCTTGCTGTGTCCTCACATGGCGAAGGGGCCAGAAGCTTTTTAACCATCTCTTTTGTAAGGACAGTAATCCTACTCATAAGGGTTCCACCCTCGTGACCGAATCACCGCCCCAAGGTCCCACCTGCTAACACCATCACACTGGGGATTAGGTGTCAACAGAAGAACTTGGGGGCAGGGGAAGCAAACATTTAGTCTACAGGAGCTGCCTTCTCTTTGTTCCTCTATAGAACGTGTCATTTTTCTTTGGCAGCTTTTACGATTTTCTTTTCATTGCTGGTGTTTTGAGCAATTTGATGATAACGTGCCTTGGAGACACTTTCTTCGAGTGTCACATATACAGGCTTTATTGAGCTTCTGTGGAGCTATGGGTTAATAGAGTTTTAAAAAAATCAATTTAGACAATTCTTAGCCATTATTTCTTCCAACAGTTTTTGTCCTCTGCCTGCTTTGAGGACCCAACTATAGGTATATTAGGTTGCCTGAACTTGGACCATAGCTCACTGATTCTCTGGTCATTTCTTTAAAAATTATCCTTTCTCTCTATATTTCATTGTAGGTAGTTTCTCTGACTAGGTCTCATTTCCTGCCAACCCCATCCAGTGTGGTTTGCATTTCACACATTGTAGTTTTCATCTCTATGAGTATGATTTACATCTTTTTAATATCTTTCTTGTGTTTAACTTTTTGAACATATTGAATACAGTTGAAGTAACTATTTTAATGTCCTTGTTGGCTAATGCTAACATCATGTCAGTTCTGGATCAGTTTCAATTGATTGGTTTTCCTTTTCATAATGAATCCTATTTTCCTAGTTCTTTGCATGCCTGGTAATTTTTTGGTAGATTCCAGATATAGTGAATTTTACCTTGTTGAGTGCTGGGTAGTTTTACGTTCTCGAGAGATTTCTTCCCCCATCCCCCAGGACATAGTTAAGTTACTTGAAAAACATTTGGTTTTTCCAGGGGTTGCTTTTCAGATTTGCTAGGCAGGACTGGGTGGCACTGCATCCAGGGTGAATTGTGTCCCTCGGCTGAGGACACACCCTCGGTGTACTCTACCCAATGTCCTGTGAATCCTGACATTTTCGGGTCCCACAGGCAGAATAGGTGTTATTCCTGGCCTTCTGCGAGTGCTGAGCAAAGCTCTCTCTAACCTGGGGGGGTCATCTCTTCCTGGCCTGTCTTAGTTTCCTTGCACACACGAGCTGTACTCAGCTGCACTTGGGATCCTCTTCACACCCACAGCATTCTCTCTGTGCAGCGTTCTCCCCCTCCTCTCTCCACTGGATGCTGGCTGTTTCAGTCTTTCTGGACTCTCAGCTCTGTCTTCCCCGCTCAAGGAGCCTTTTGGGCTCCACCGGGGCTCCCTCTTCCCATGCCAAGGTCTGAACATTCTCTCAAGGCATCTTAGGGGTTGCCTTGTTGGCTTCCCACCTCTCAGGAATCACTGCCTAATGACCCAGGTCTTGAGCATGTATTTTGCCTGTTGCTTGGTTGTTTCAAGTGGGAGGGTAATTCTAGTTCCTGTTACTCCCCCTTGGTCAGAATGGAAGTCTTGTACCTTGCCTTTTAAGATATATGTCTTTAAGATACCATCTTTTCAGCCTGGCAGACTTTATTATGAAGGCATTATGACCTTTGCTATCATTGATGTATTGCTTCAGGTCCGTTCTAAGGCATTCATTGGGCATCTACTATGTTATGTGCCCAGCACCTTGTACAAAAATGAACCAACTGCCAAAGGTGTCTGGCTTCCTGGCATCACTTCACCAACACAGCGAGCAACTTTGGAAGGAACCAATAACAGGACTTGAATATTATCCATGCCTTTAATATTCCCTCCTCCTTTCAGGTCCCTGCCAACTGACCATCACTAATTTTGCATCAAGGAGAGCTGGAGGAAATAAGCCTCTCAAGTCGCATGATTTTACTCATTGTAAACAGCCCTTAGTCTTAGACTTGGGGCAGAAGTTGAAACTCTAGAGCAGGGGTCCCCAACCCCCCTCCTCCTGGTCCGGTCCATGGACACGGCTCCCATTACCACCTGAGCCCCACCTTCTGTCTCCTCCCCACCACGCCGGTCCATAGAAAAACTGTCTTCCACAGAACCAGCCCCGGTGCCAAAAAGGCTGGGGACCACTGCTCTAGAGGGAAATGGTTAATGCTGATAAGCTGTTGACTTCTCTGTTTCAGGCTCTTACTTTACTCTTATAACCATGATAGAAAGTTGGTTCTCCTTCAGCCAGGAGAAAACGAAGCCTCAAACGGCTCCAGCCCAGACCCTGGGGGAACGAAGCAGGCTGGAGTAAGGGTGCAAGGCTGACGACACCAGGGGGCAGCGTTAGGTACATATAACCATCTCCACGGCGCTTCTCATCTTGAGACGAGCATTTTGGGAACATGTTGGAAGCAGTACGTGGGCTGTACGTGAGTTGGAGCAGCTGGCATTACCTGGATCTGAGCCAAGGTCGGTGCTATTCTAAATGAGAAACCAGTTATTCCATCTGCACCGAAGGAACTTTTTCTGATCATTTGTTAAAGCTTTTCCTTCCAAGGGACTGAGTGAATATAATTAATTTCACCACCACCATTCCCTCCTTAATAAATTCCACACCCATGTGGATTCACGAGGAAATGAATTTCATCTTTAGAAAACAACTGGAAAAGGACATTCAGCTAAAGCATGAGAGATTGGTTTGTTGAAAGCCTAGTGATCTAGTCAAAGTGAAAATGCCTCTCAAGCTGTAATGGGATCAATCATATTAAAATGTAGATTCCATAGAGTTCAGCAAACCTGGAGTGGGTCCCTGAGAGTCCACAGTTTTCAGAAACCCCCAGGTAATTATGCCGCCTCCAGGGTCCCTGGCACACATTTGTGTAGCAGGGAGCTGGAAGACATCAAGTCTTCCTTTCATTCATGTCTCATTTTGCTACTAAGTCCCTGGTGTAACCTGAGAACGCTTCTCAATTGGGCTTCAGTTTACTCCCAGTATAAACTGTTCTCTAAGGTTCCTTCCAGCTCTTAAAAATGTATCATGTTCCCGAAAGAAGAGGTCTAAGTCCCTTGTACTCATGAACACACCCATTCCGTCGGCAGCTGTGTGTGGACCACCTACTATTACGGGTCCGACACTGAATCAGGTAGTGGCTGATTAAGTGTGCGCTAGATCAAACCCCTGCACTAAGAAATCAATTTGGAGAGGAAATCAGGCAGCCACTACATGATGCCATGCGTGCTGCAAAGCTGCTTAACGGTGGTTGTTAGGAGCCCCCAGAGGTCTGACCCTCTGTGTTTTGGATGTCAGGAAGGAGGTGTGCGCCTCCCTGGGCCAATCCTGGGCCTGTTGACCCTCAAATCCATTCTTGTACTTCCCCTGATGTTGCTCGATATGATGGTGGTGTCATTACTTGAGACTTCTGTGTCACATGGCTTCCGTCCATAGGGGCCACTGGAGGATACTGGAGGGCAGGAGGAAGGGAAGTCCCCCAGTGGCTTCTTAGCTCTCCCTTCACCATTATGACTAACTCCCTACATTCAAATCCCTCCGTTTAAAATGCCAGAGCAGTCTGTTTTCCTGGTTGGACTCTGATGGAAATGCTTGTGCAGGCTGGGTTCTGATTTCCTGTGATTGTAAGCCTTCCTCTCTGCTTGGGCTATGTAGGGCAGCGCAGGACAGCTGGACGATCAATCCGGAGCAGCTCAGACTCTGTCACATTCCCAGAAGTGACAGTACCTGGGGCCCTCTAGCTCCAGTAGGACTACAGCTCTGAGGCCTCCTGGGAAGGGAGAGCCGCTGACCTTCCCAAGGCCAACCCCAAGGCCAGCCCTCCCTCCACCAGCCCCTCTGCCCTTGAGTTCACAACCCTTGAGGACTAGCAGTTCTAAGCTGAAGGACTGTAATAGCAGTGAGAGCACGGGCCACTGGAAGCAAGGAAAGTACTCGGAGCTCATCGCAATATTAAACTCCGCAGCTCTTACACATAGGCCGACAGAGGTCACAGTTCTGGTTCCCCTGGGAAAAAATGAATATGCTGCAATGTGGTCAGAGTTAAAGGATATATTTTTTCTCATAAATGGTTGCCTCATGGTTTTTGAAACCTAACCTACTGACTGAGGCAATCGCTGTAAAGGAGGATTTTTCCATCTGGGGACCAGGAGCATCTTGGGAAATTTCCAAGGCACCACAAGGATCATCGTTGAAGAAATTCTAAACATCTGTTTGGCTCTGCCAGCGGTCACATGCAGACTGTGGGAATGCTGAGTGAGAGAGCTGAGAAGCTCTTCTCCATCCCCGGGGGCTTCCTGGTGTTCCCCTTCCCTCGTCCACTCCTCAGTCCATCCATCCATAGTATATTCATCCAGTGAATATTTACTCAGTGCCTACCTTGAGCAAGTCACTGGGCTGGACGATGGGGATTAGAATGGCAAACAAGGTCACTGCACTCACAGAGCTAGAGGTCAGATGTTAGACAAGTCAAGGCACAAACAAGAGGGAAAGCACCACAAGGTGAGAGCTACGAAGGGCTAAGCTATGGAGACTCCAGTTGGGGAAGCTTTGCGTGTTCTGTGGGTCTGTGGGAAGGGGTGATGAGGCGTAGCTGTCTTCAATGAGATAATGTTTTTTTATATTCTTATAGTTCATAGCTTATGTAATGCTTGAACGTACATAATATTATTTTATTTCTAGACTGATGCTGCAATGAAAAGGTTTTTTTTTTTTTAAAAAAAAAAGCTTGAGAATTACCGTAATGGAAGTTACTTCAAATGAAAACATAAGAGAATGGGTAAAGGGGTAAAGGTAAATAAGAGAGCAAATGTTTTCAATTCTCTGTTCTTCATTTATCAACAATTGGTGGTATTGTCTTCTGATGCTGGCGCTCATAATCTAGGAGGCAGAAGAAATGCCACCAGTGTATACACAAATTCTAGCAGGTTAGCTGTGGCAGAATTTGGTTGCGTTACAGTTGCATCTACTTTTGCTGAGGCAAACAGAGGCAAAGCTACCTTTGGAACAAAGGTGCTCTCTAGACCCAGAGAAAAGGAGCCTTAGCTACAAATAACAGTCTCCGAAAGCTGCTGCTGTAATTACAGTAACAAAGGATGCTTCTCACATGTTCTGAGTGTGCAAAGGCCCAGTGTTCCTTCATCTGGTATCCTCAGGCCTTACTTATTTACTTTAATGGCTTCAACTAAAAAAGAAACAATATGGTTGCTTTCAGGCTTTGTTTTAAAAACTATATAAAGCGGGGGAAAAGAGAGGAACAGTTTCATTTACTAAATACTTCTAGCTTCATGAGAATTACTGGTGTCATCCAACATCGTATTAATCTGCTTGACTGAATGGTTAGTATATTTCCATGATGATCATATTAATCATGATAAGGTAGATTCATGCTGTGGTATCAAATTATCTTGAAGTCTCCGTCATCTAACATAACCAAACTTTACGAAAATAAAGTGGACATTTCTACATGTCCAAAAATGATCTGAGGTAGGTGGGGTGTAGAATCTGTTCCATTAGGTCACCAGGGAGCCAGGCTTAAGGAAGCTCCACCAGTTCGTAGTTGTACCTCCAAGAAAACCTGTGTCCATTTCTGACTCAGTCCAGAAGTGCCCACATCATTCCTGCTTATACTATAATGGTCAGAATTAGTCACAAGGCTCAACATTACTAAGGAAGGCCTGACATTCAAGGGAACAAGTGAGCTATTTGGCGAGCACTACCATTTCTGTTACTATAATGTATTTCCAGAACTCTACAAAACTGGTCCAGTGTGGGAGGTACTATTGTTGCCACAACGGTCCAAAGCATACCAAAGCACAGAGTTTCCTTTAAGCTCTTGAGTCTGTACAGGTGAGGGGAGGGTAACAAGCATTTTTTTGAGCTCCTACTATGTAGCCAATACTTTATATGACAGATACTGTGAATTGACTTACTCAGTCTCACTGCATTCTTTTTATGATGTTAATGCTTAAAGAATAATCCATCATTCCAGAATCCCTTGCAGCTATGTTTCTGGAGTCATATTAGGTTTGGATACATACATGTGGTTCCCATGAGATTTGGAAGGTGGAGGTGAAAAAGATGACACACTCCTAATGTTTTGACTGCTACCGCTGGCAAGCAAGGCTGTTAGTGTCAAAAAAAAAAAAAAAACAAAAAAAAACAAAAAAAAAAAACACCAAAAAACAAAAAATAGGCAATGGCACCTGGCTTGAAGCATCAGTGTCTAATCACCAGCTTTCCAAGTGTCAAGAGGCAGTTACAAGGTGCCAGCACCCTCATCGCAGTCTCTTGGTTTTGGGTTTCACTGCTCTGGCATGGTATACTTTGAAGAGTTCCAATGGCAACCTCCTGCTTCCCCACTTTCTGGTTATATCAGTTTTATAGAGTTCTGAGGATCATTAGTGGAGACCCAACCTATAGTTTTCCCATTTTTTTGTGAGCAACTAATTCCTTATATAGGCATATCTCATTTTATTGCATTTGGCTTTATTACACTCCATAAATATTGCATTTTTTAGTGAATTGAAGGTAAGACCCTCCACCAGCAAAAAGATTATGAATTGCATTATTGCAATCCACACTGTATTGAGGTGGTCTGGACCTGAGCCCATAATGTCTCTGGGGTATGCCTGTGTGGAATCTGCCTCTGCTTAAATTACCTAGATTGGTTTCTGTTTCTTTCACTGTAATATAACTGATAACATTTGCTAAATACTATTATATACATAAATTCTTCTACCTACTTTCTCTCTGAGGACTCTTAATTGTTGAAATGAGTGAACTTGTCCTTTTATGGAGTCTAGGTTTGATATAAAATAACTACAAGTATACATTTGTTTCAAGTCTCTTTTTTTAGCTTAAATTCCATGTAAACAAGCTCTACAATAAATACTGTTGTCTCAAAATTCAGAGCAAACTTCATGTATACACACCTCATTTTAGGAGGCATTTAAGCTCTGTAATAACTCTGCAAAGTAGGTCATATTGTGCCCATTTTATAGATGGGTTACCTGAGGCTTAGAAAGGTAAAATAAGTTGTCCAAGACTGCAAAGAACGAGGATTAAACCCAGGTCCTTCTATTTTCAAAGCCACAAACTCTTGGCACTACCACATGCAGACTTCTAAAAGAATAAGCATTCATTAATTCTCGGTTGCTCTGAACATTGGTTTGTAAAGAAGGTTTGGTTAGTCCATTTAGCTCAATGCTGATATGTACTAGTTAGGTTTTCTCTTCTCCATAGACATCAAAAGCTACAAACATCTGCCTCAAATGGTGCACTTCTCACCTTATGGAGGATTCAGAAAGAAAAGATGAATGGAACACAACTGAAGTTCTACAAACTAAAAACAAAAAAATGACTAAAATACAAGGTCTATCCTACTGGTTGCACCTAAATAGCATGCTTATAACTTTGTACAGAGATACGATAGATTTGTGAAACCTGGAAACCTGCTGCTAACTGACATCAGTGGAATCCTGAGATTGCTACCCTATCAGCAGAAATATTCTGGTTAGCATCCCTACTCTGGGTGGTGCGTTGAGTTTTATCTGTCACTCTCCTCTACATATGTGACAGCAGGCTGGAGAATTCTGTCATCAAGACTGACTGGGATACTTCTATAAAATGATATGTGGCCTTGGTAGGAGTCTACACCTTCTTAGGGACTCACGTCCGATTCCTGTCCTTCCTGGAGAAATTAATCTAAAGACACTATTGCAAGTTGACCCAGTTCTGCAAACCGTCAGCTGCTACCGATGCAGCATCAGAAAAGTCACGCTGTAGCTTTTCTTTCATCTACCCGAACAGCTGTTTTATATTTTTCAACACAAAATTTTACCCAAGGCTTTCCCAGCAGTTAATAAAATTATCTAAAAAAATTTTAACACATCTTCATGACACTGAAAGAATCCTTTGATAATCTCCTTATGGACAGACATTACGGCCGATGGATTAACGAAAGGAAAGAGACTGCATTTGCTAAGTGCCTACTATGTCCCAGGTATTAGGTGCATCTCAGTTTACTTAATTCTTAAAGCAGTATTGTAGATAGAGATACTATCCGTCTCATTTGTATTTTAAAAACATTAGGTCAAATATATGGTAACAGAAGGAGACTAAACTTTGGGTGATGAGCATGTAATGCAATATTATAATATACACTTGAAACTTATATAATCTTATTAACCAATGGCAACCAAATACATTTAAATTTTTAAAGATTTTATTTATTTGCTTTTAGAGAGAGGGAAAGAGGGAGAGAAACATCAATGTGTGGTTGCCTCTGACATACCCCCTACTGGGGACCTGGCCCACAACCCAGGCTTGTGCCCTGACCGGGAATTGAACTGGCAACCCTTTGGTTTGTAGGCCAGTACTCAATCCACTGAGCCGCACCAGCCAGGGCAATTTAATAAATGTTTTTTTAATTTGAAGAAGTTAGACCAATTAACTAAAGTCACTCAGATATAAGTAGAAAAACTAGTAATAAAACCCAGGCTCACCTGACCTGAAAGTCAATCATCTATTCACAGCCGCACAATGCAGCTATTAAAATTATTGCCGGAGAGCTTGAGAAAATAGCTCCAAGGATTCTAACTTCTGGATCTAGTTTCATTTCCAGGTAACACGAGAAGACATTTTCCAATTGCCTGAATATTTAATAATACGAGAAATGAAAACAAATTGCAGCCCTTGGCCTTCACCGCGTGTTCCGTGACGGAGGAGGAGGAGAGGGTTTTATCCTCCGGGAGAAAGCAGCGCAGGACCAGTGAAAGTGCGTCTACAAAGGGCAAGCGATGTGGCATTTCTGATGAGAGCGAACGGATGTTAAAAGATTGTGCAGCCTGGAGTTTTAATTCCCACGGTCAAGGGTTACTGCTCAAAGGTACCCCTTCCTCCGTCTGTCTGTTGCCTTTTTATGGGTATTTCCCTGTCAAAGCCAGGTTGGTACGGTGACAGCAGCACTCTTACCTACGCCTTCGCCAGGCCCCAGCTTTGTCCTAAGGGAAGAAGACACCCCCTCTAGACCTCTGTCACTTCCAGAGGAGAGGGCAAAAATCCACCATCAAGTCCACTCCTTAGCCAAGCTGCCTGTCCACTCCCTGCTGCCCTGCTCTTGAAGGGAATAAACCATCTTTCTCTTTGAGCCCTTCAATGCTGCCTGTACATCCAGCTGGCATCATGGTGACTAAGAATTCTCGATCGTTTGCAAAAGATGTTGTGCCTACTAGACAGGGCACATCTTTTATTCAGCAGAAACCTGTACATGCTGATTTGGGGCTGTCCAAGGTGTTTTTCTCTGACAAGGTCAGGATATGAAGTGTTTGGGTTAACCACATTTTTCTTATAGCTAGTTATCACTTGTCATAAACATGTCAGATCTATTTTCAGAGAGGCAGACTATAATTACACTTTCGTGATTTTTTTGGTTTCTATTTCTGCCTCCAGAGTCGTTCCCTGCCCTTCTCTGCCTTGGTCTGTGCTCCAAGATGTCAAACTCTATGTACTAATCAGACTCGGGCTCGCTGGTCTCTGGCTTCCAGTTGTGTGCAGCCAATCAGAAAGCCTGCGCAGGAGATTCTAGGGCCAGACCACAGTTGGTTTCCCAGGGCTAGTCCTCACCAGGCTGCCACAACTTGCTCCTTTCCTTCCTCAGTTCCTGGGTGGGAACAGCTTCCCACCTCTCCAAAGCCCTGGGTGCATCTCCATCCATTGTCGGCTCATTTAACACAGCTCGCTGTTCTGGAAACAGTCTTCATGCAACAGTTCCCAGTTAACCATTCAAGAATGTGTCCTGGCGGGGCCCTGACCGACATCACTGTACTAGTGAGTGATTTCTGTGTGCTGTTCTAAGAACTGTGGCAAATACGAAAGAAAAACGAGCCATCCCGCTGTCCTCACCAAGCCTGACAATTCAGTTAGGGGCATAAAACTCTCAAAGGCAAGTCATAATGTGACTCCCGATACAGGCAGTATCTTCAAAGGTCTAAACTTGTCCCATGCCTCTCCCTACCTGACCCTCGGTCCCACCCGCTGGGGGTGGTGTAATCATCTAGGGAATAGGGCCAGGTGTGTGGCTGACCTTGGCTCTACGTCCATGGATGGCAGCAAAACTGGTTCTGGCTCTGTTTTCTTTACCCCTCCCAGCCCATTTATCCCGAACTTTTGCAGAGTCTGTTTCCTAAAATCTCTCACATTCATCCACGCCCTCTTTAGTGTTACTGTCCTACTTCAGTAGAAGCCAGGATTGTTTCTCATGTCAGCTTTTGCAATAAGCCTCCCGCTGCCCCCCCCCCAGCCTCCAGTCCTCACTCCTTCCACTCCATGCTTTACTGTGAAGCCACTGCTTCAGACCCCTCCAGGGATAAAGCCCCACAGCTGATCATCCCAACGTCTCCAGACTCCAGACGCCTTTTTCCTGATGTGTATAGATTGCTCCAAGGACACCGAACTTCCTCTGGTTCTTAAGAACTGTTTTCTTCCCACCTTGGTGCCAAAACTCATACTATTTCCTTTGCCCTTCTTGTTTTCCTAGCCTAACGTTGGACCTGGCTAACCTGTATTTTATTATTCAAGTCTCAGCATAGACATCACTTCCTTGGATGTCTACCCCCTCCCTCCAAAAACGGAACTCTGGATTAGGCAGCTTCCCTATGAGGGAAGGCTTCACTCCCCTCTGCCTTCCTGTAGTCCTGTTTTGTAATCACCGGCTGGTTTGTACACATTCCCTCTGGACGGTAAGCCACGTCAGGGGGAGAACTCTGTCACTGCCAGGGCCTCAGCCCCTCACAAAAAACCCAAGTGGTCAGAACTATTTAAAGCTTGAAATGTAAGAGGGGGAAAGAAATCTCAACCAGGTTTAATGGGCCAGCAAGGTCGAAATTCTTATTCTAGTCTTAGTTAGGAACGAGGGGAGTATCTGTCAACAGACACAGCTCCTGTATGTCCAACTAGCTATGTGCGGCACTCTGTGCCCCGAACCCACGCTCCAGGAAGGAAAGTGAAATTCCACCCATGTGTGGAAGGGAGGGCCGGGACCCCCCGCGAAGGCCCCGCTCTGCCCCTCTCTGCCCCTCTCTCCATCCTGTGCCAGGTGATACCTGCTTGAATAGAAGATGCCTGCATGATAGTGTTGGGGTTATTTTCAGAAGCTTCATTATCTCAGCTGGAAAATCCTGGGACAGTTTTTTGCAAACCAAATGGAGTTCAACTAATGTATTGAGAGCAAAGGATCGAGACCTAAACACTGGGAGTCACATTAGCAAAAATTCCTCAATGCCCTGATGGTTGAGTTCAACCTCTTGCAGTACGCTTAGAAGAGGGGAAACTGAGCTTTTCCTGGAATGATCCTTAGAGACACGGGCGAGAGCTGAAATGAACTGATTTTATTGTGTATTGAAATCACGGGGCCGTTCTTGGCAAGCCCTCTCCTCCACTCTTTTTTCCCAAGGCTGACCAAAGATAGTTAAATTCCTTTATTTTAAACTAGCTTTCCATTGCCAGGGAAACCTTACTAATTAATCTCCCACTGATTAAAAATGTATGATAATTAGGACAGATCCTGATGTTTATCTTTGGAGAAAACATTTTTTAAAAATAACAAGGCTCTGAAAGTTTCTTAAGCTCATTAAAATGAACCTTTTGTACTCTCTGTTGTATACAAAGATGCAAATTATGCAAGGCTCCTTATGGGGAAACACAATATTGGCTTGGCCATTCACATTCACTTCCTCTCCCTTAAAAGATCCCAGTAAAAAATCGGTGTCATAGGTATAAACTCACAAGAGAGTAAGAGGGGCAAGGATAAACAGCAGCGGAGTCAGGTGGAGCCAGGTGACAGAGTGCACAGTGGAGGGACAGCCAGGGAAGTTACAACCTGGACAGTTGCAGAGATGGGAGGCCCTTGGCTCTGCACAGCCTGCAGGGGCTTGGGACCTGCAGAGAGAGACCTAGGGGCAATGTGGGGCTGAAAACGAGTCTCATGTGAGGTCTGCCAGCTGAGTGGCTGGCACGCCACATCAGAAAGCTGGCAGATGAGTGTTCTCCCACCTTCGCACCTCTCCCCACCCTCAAGGATGGAGACTGGATGCTTCTGCTTTAGGGAAGTCAGTGAACAGAGAGAAAACTTCCAAACACCAGCATTTGCGGAAGGGGTCTCCTGGTAAGGCTCACTCGCCAAGCTGTAACTGCACGAGAATTCTCACCAACTCATCAGCCTCTCTCCCCGTACACAGGCTTCTTGGTCTCTCGGTGTAAAAAACGGGCAGTTAGCAAAAGATCCCTGAAACCTCCAGCAAGGAAGATGAAGACCCGAACAGACAAATGAAAGTATATTCACTGGAGACACAAAGAGCACAAACACAGAAGACTTAAAAAACCAACTAATAATCTCCAACAGTTAAGAGAAAATAGGGTATCCAGAAAACAAGACCGCAATTCTGCTAAAAAGAAACAGAGAACAAAAAGAGCTAAATATAATTGGTGAAATTTAAACAGAATATATTCATAGGAAAGGTCAAAAAAAGTTTAAAAATGTGACCAAAGTAATAGAGGAAGAAAGAGACTTAGAAAATCAATTCAGGAGGTCTGCCAACATCCTTCCAACAGGGGATAGAGAGAGAGAGAGAGAGAGAGAGAGAGAGAGAGAGGGAGAGAGAGGGAGGGAGGAGAAAACAGGGGAGGGTGTTACCAAATAATTAGGAGAAAATTTTCCAGACCTCAGACGTGAGTCAGTGAATTGGTTTACAGATGGGCTGTACAATACATGATAAAAAGCCATTGCTTTTTAAATATAAATCTTTTATAAGTATTTGATTTTTAAACTATCCACCTTCATTTTTTGATAACATTTAAACTTTTATTTAAAAATGACTTTAAAAGGGAGTATGTTATCTATTTTCTCAGGTCTGTTATGATTGCTGCAAGACATACCTCCTTACTTTGTCTCACTGTGTACACTTAAAAATAATACAGCTCTTTAGGCTTTTATTTTTTTTAATTCCGTTTTATGACTGTTTCAGCCCTGAACTCCCCCTTTCCAAACACTTTTAAACAAACAGTTGAAATGTCACTATATATTTTACTTCCTCTATTTCTCAAATGGAGAATGCAAGCACCACTGAACCAAATATGGAAGTCATCACTGTTTTTATGAATACCCTTTTTATAGCAACAAAATGTTTCACTAGGGTTGTCTGAGTAAGAAGCAAGGATAGGTAGGTAGGCAGAGAGAGAGACAGACAGATGGAAGGACAGACCGATGACAGATACAGATGAATAACCGTGACCAAAGTGGTGTTCCTGGTGGTTGGTAGAGAGAAGTTCGCACTTTCAAATGAAAGCACTAGATTGTCTAAAATACAAGACTCATGGTTTTTTGTTGCTTGTTTGTTTGTTTTTAGTTTTAAACATGGTGGTAGAACATCCAGTTATTTTTTTAAATTATAGTTGATGAAATAGAACCATTGACTTTTGTTCACAGTGTACATAGTCAATGACAAGCAATTCCATAGCCACATGACGAGGCGTCCAGTGCCAGCAAAATGGGGTTCTACGCAAATTCAGAAACCCTTCTTCTTCGAACACCTGGATGTGCTAGATGAGATACAACAAGCAAATTTTGCTTGCTTTGTTTTAATGTACCACTTACTGAACTGGTGAGACAGCAGGGGAAATTGCCAGGTTTTCAGAAAGGGTGCAAGGGTGATGAAAACCAGCATAGTGAGCGTTCAGGCTGATCACAAGGCATCCTGGGAACGCGGGCTGCGGTGGGGTCATGGCAGGTTGTGGGTTGAGTAACGGTGGGTGGGCTGAGGAGTTGGAGTTTGACACAGAGGTGAAAGCCAAGGCTTTGCAATCCCCCAGTTGGGAAAACTGGAGCTGAGGTCCCTGCAGAGTGCCAGAAATGTCGGAGACGACACCCTACAAGTCAGTCCCTGCCTGACAGCTCGGGGAGGTGAGCTGGACACGTCTCTCTGCCGGGAATAAAACCTTCCCCTCCCCTTGCCCTCAGATGCAGGGATACTTTTTACTGAAAGCTGCATTTATGCCGTGGTTGTGTTGCCAGGGATTGGAGGGTGTCTTCGGTAAGTCATCTAATCATCACGGTGGTCACACGTGGTCAGTATTAGCAAGCACATTTTATAGATGAGGAGTCAGATTCGATAATTTACCTAAAAGTTAAAGGCAACAAGTGACAGAATTGGAATTCAAAGCCCTGTTTTCTGGAGTTTTACTCAGTGACAATAGCATGGAGTCAGTTTGGGCCGCTGTTTTAGACGTGTGAACTGAGTTCACTTACTACTGCGCCACCATACATCGATTTTACATTTGTCCTTTGTTTCCAGAGCGTAAACGTCAATCACGATCGGCCGGCAATTGTTTCGGTTGCCAGGTCACCAAGATGTGTGCAGCCAAGAATGAAGACAAAAGAGCCAGGAGAGTACATGGCATTGTGAGCCCCTAAGCAGAAGCACTCTTCGCAAGGGCTTACTGTGCAGGGAAGAGGGATGCAGGCACCTCATGAACCTTCATTCTGGATGCACCACGGGAGGGAATTCTCCAAAAGCGGTCCAAGTTTAAAGGGCATAGTTGAGAATGCTACATAAGGGAAGGGACGCAGTACTGTGTCTCCAAATACTGGGAAAAGGCGGAAATAAGGCTAAACTAGTAATGTGATTACTCTTTTGCTGGTGGTGGTCATCAAAAAGACTCTCTGTCTATAAATGCGTAATATATTCAGGATCACCTAAAACCCCAGACAAGGTGATATGGGAGAAACTTCAGGGAGCCAGGACTGGAAAATAATTTTATTCGGTAAGTGGAAACTAAGTCCGCTGTTTGGATCCCCATCAGGAATAAGCCTGTGTGAGCAGCAGGAGACGGAGGAGAGCCCCATGGGGGAACCCCGGCCTGCCTATGTACAGCACAAAGGCGTGAGAGACGCAGGAAGCCGCGGCCACCTTAGCAAGGCTGTCCTGCTCTGGGCAGGGACAGCTTCCCGCTTCCTGTCTCAAAGATACCGAAGGTCTAATAGCATCAGTTGTATCAATAACCTTGGTGACAACTTAATTTCTCATGTTGCTTAGGCTGCCCTGAAGGCTGACATTGCTTGTGTTCCTTGGTGTTCCGTTGTCCGGCTCATATTTTTATATGTCTTCCAATACAGCCTGCCTGTAATGGGAGGGCATGTAGATCCTCCTCTGTGGGCATTTCCATTTGCTTGACCATTGCATTGCTTGTTACAATTGAATTCTGGCCTGTTTAGTTAATGTGAGTCCACCTCTTAGCGATAAACCTGATGTCACTATGCCACTGATCAGGGTTCTGATCCCTGTGGCTGAAGCTTGGGGGCCAGGTGGCATGACATCACTGAGGGTACTTGGCGGGAGCGTGTCTGCGTGTCCCATCAGGCTGTTCGGATCACACCCCTCTAAGTCATAGTGTGATGAACGGAGCTTGTCCATTTGATACCACAAGAGCGCCTTCTGTGAATTTTTCACTTGTGTACCATGAATAGAGATGTGCATTGTTTTTTAAAAATGATTGTGTGCATAGCTCCATAATTTAATGGTGAAGGTGTACAGTCGTGTGTGACAAAAGCTACATATACCACCCATATTTCAACCTAGTGACAGGTTTGGTTGATGGATTGTCTTGGTATTTTCAAATCTGTTCAGCTTGACAGGATAGAACTGTGCTTTTATTTATCTTCTTACTCCTAAGGCTACTTAGTGGAAGATTTTTTTTAAAGAGAAGTAGCTGAGTCTTGGCTGGTGTGGCTCAGTGGACTGAGCGCTGGCTTGTGAACCAAAGGATTGCTGGTTCAATTCCCAGGCAGGGCACATGCCTCGGTTGTGGGCCATGTCCCCAGTAGGGGGCTCACAAGAGGCAAGTACACATTGATGTTTCTCTCCCTCTTTTCCTCCCTTCCTCTCTTCCTCCCTTCCTCTCTCTGTAAAAATAAATAAGTAAAATCTTAAAAATAAAAAATAAAGAGAAGTAGCTAAAGAGGCAAAAATACCAAAAATGGAAAGATCAGTAGGCCACTTATTATTTGTTAACATAGTGTATATTTTGGAATGCCTGCTTTGAATCAAAAAATGTTCTAGAAGCTGGGATATTAAAATGGAAATATGGGATGCCTCAGAACTCAAAGGGTCTTATGGCTTTAAGAACTGGGTACTTGAAAAAAATCACAAGTCATAAAGAGTGCTATCCTGGATGAACCTACCCACACGGTGTAATAGGACTGTGTTTCACTGGTGCTGAGGCTTCAAGGGTGACAAGGGAGTTGTCAGGAGGCAACAGAAGGATGTGCACAAATTGTTTTAAGGGTTGCTGGAGACTTACGGGAGATCCAAAACCTTATGGGGTCTTACACAATGCTGAGGAGTTTCTACAGGTGACAGGGTGCCGTTTTGACAAAATGGCTAAGTTTGGAGGGATTCACACTCCCTTGGCTGGCTGGATGTGGGGTAGTTGGTAGGGGCTGGGAAAGGAGCAAACTAGAAACCAAGCACCTGGCAGGAAGGATGTCCGAATGGCCTGGAGGATGGAGAATGTAGCCTGGACGAGGGTAGTGGCGGTGGAGACAAAAAGCTGAATAAGAACAACGAGATATTTTAGAGGTGGTATTTTAAAGAATATTGTAATCATTGACAGCTACTTGTAGTGACGTGTCCTTGTGGACTCAGTACCTGCTGGGTGACCTTTTTCACAGAAAGAGCAGCGATCCTGCCTGCTGCTCTGTGCCTGTGTCTATTTGAGAAGCTGAACATGAGAGATTTTAGCGCAAACTGCAAGTCTCTGTGTGTCCCCAGCTGAGGGGATTAGCCCCACGCTGGTTTGGCATTAGGTGTGGGTTCTCAGACTTTAGCACCAGGAGATCATGAGGTCCTGGCCGTGGGGCTTACAGTTCAGGTGAGCTGTTCTGCCAGGTGCTCAAGGAGGAGGCAGTGGGGTGTCATGATTGAGAAGGCCTGGGTTTGAATCCCAGGTCTACAGTTTGCTTCTACTCGTTTCTGAACTAAGTTTCACGGTCTATAAAACAGAGATTAGACTACCGACTCCCTGGGTTGTTATTTGCATATATAAGATACTTGCTTAAATTCACGCATAAGTGGTGGAACTAAGATTCCATCGTGGATCAAGCTGGCTACAGAGTCCACACACTCCTTCACCTTCCTTTCTCTTTTGTATTTAATACATGCATTATTTTCACGACTGTTATTTTTAGAAATGCTACAATTTTAGTTTCTATTTCCCCCTTTGACCCAAGAGTTATTTCGTGGAGAGCCTTTATGAAACCATGAAGAAAAGCTTTCTGTGCTTTGGTTTCTTTATGGATTTTCTAATTTTATTCCACTGTCATCAGAGGATGTTGTTTGTATTATTTCTATCTTATGGAACTTACTGCATTTTGGGGGACCTAATCTATGATTAATTTTGTGAATTGAAAAGAAAGTGTGTTCTTCAACATCAGGGTACAAAGTTTGTGATGTATCCAGATCTCCCCTCTTAATTGTGTCATTTGGGTCTTTTATATCTTTCTTTGCATTTTGCCACTCGCCCTGGCCATGGACTGAGAGTCGGTGTGTTTCTACGTCTTCTTGCATCACCTGCGGGTTCTTCTAAAGGTTCCTGCTGGGGCATTTGGTGTGCGTCCTTGTGAATGCTGGCCTTCAGTGTAGGTCAGTCCTTCTCTGCCTGGGTTTGTGCTTTGCAATCTGCATTTCACCCTGTCACACACCAAGATCAAAACTGCTGCTCTCTGCTGTTGTTGCTTCTTGGCATTGGCCTTGGATGCTTTGCTGTGTCTTGTATTCAGCACAGAGTCCACATTTCTGACTGGGTACATCACACTCTGCCAAGCCTGTAACTGGAGCTCCATAAGATTTTTGTTTTCTTTGTCCTTTCTTCTCCTCTTCAACTGGGGACAAGACTCAGCTAAGTCCCTAATATTTATTTTTCCACCTCATTCGGTATAATTGACAAAACTGTAAGATAGTTACACTTTGCATCCTGGTGATTTGATAGATGTCTACATTGGAAAAGGTTAACTGTATTATTAGAAGTGTGGGGTCTGCCCGGACCCTCTGGCTCAGTAGGACTGCTATTCCGGGCCTGCAGTGATGGCTCCCACACACTGGCAGGACAGTGCCCCCTGGCCACCTGGGAGGCCTACGCACACTCATCCCTGGTGAGCCTGATGAGCCCTGATCTCCAAGTTCAAAACCATGTTCCCTCCACTGGCCTGACCGAAAAACTCTCAATATTTGAACTACGATGGCTCCCACAATATGCTTTAACATATAATTAAACACCTTGGGAGAGATGTTACAAGATGTCAGTCCAGAGATGGAAGGAATCCTAGAATTCATTTACTTGCACTTTCTCCCCAATGCGTTCATCACTTCTACAGTGTACCAAGTTTCCTAGTCTCTGCATTTTTCTGAGAATGGTAAACAGAGGCATGCGTCTGAAGCCCAGCTATACTATAGATTAGCTATATGATGTTTGGAAACTTATAGAAGCACTGAGCCTCAGTGTTTAATCTATAAAATGGGGGCAATGACAGAAACTCATAGGGCTGTTAAGAGGACTAAGCAGGGTTACAAATTCAAGGAGTAGGCAGGAAATGTGCAAGACCAGGCAGGCAGCCTGAGTGTAAGGCAATTGGAGTGAAGAAGAGAGTTCATTTCCTTGTCAAAGGGGAAGCCTTTACCAGATGCCTATAGATTGGAGCTCTACCTGCAGCAACGTGGGCCGAATATCACCAGACCCAATTTTTCTAGAAAAGCAGAAACCTGGCTTCTTGATGTAAAATTCCCAACTATTTGACGTGACCACTAGATCAGATTTCCTTAAAACACTGGGTAGACCATCAGAAAAACATATGTGTGGGCTGAGCACACCTGTAGGCTGACACTTTTCAGCCTCAGATCTGAAGTGCTTAGCGTAATGCCCAGCACAAGACAGATGCTTGATAAATTATAAATTCATCGGATCTGAAACCTTAGACCTCAGACTCTTGGGGGAAGGACAGGTCTGATAGGTTGCTAAGATCCCAGGGAAGAGGAAACTCAGGGTAACCAGGACACCAACTGTACGCCCAGGAAAATGGCAGAAATTGAGGAGATACAAAGAAGAGAACAGATGGGAGTGGATTATCAAAGGATTCTGCCTCCTTCCAGTCTACCCGCTCTGATGCATCTTTTGCTGATAACCGCTGGCTCTCTCTTACAACTGCAGACCTCTGATCTCTGTGTAGATGTAACTGGCATAGGAGGGGCAGGAGGGGCTGGCGGGGCGGCGGGGCACATCCTGCAGCTGGCTGGAGTCAGAAAGGCTAGCAGCTTCCTTAGACAGAGTTTATGAGGGAGGCAACAAAACAAGCATTGAGCAGTGAGCCAAGGGGGCATCTTTCGCCCTGCCCCCATTCCCTCTGGCTTTTCCCCAGGGACTCTGCACCTAGTCAAACACTTCCCACTCGGGTGGGAGGCTGCTGTCCTGCACATGTTAGAAATAAGGGCCAGCAGTTGTTCCTATTTTTAGCATTTGAATGTGGAGGCAAAGGCCACCAGGATTCCCCACTTGCTGCCCCACTTCCCCTCTCTCCTCTACGTTGTCTCTTATTTTCCTCCCAGATGTATGTTTTCTGTCCCGACGAGATAAATATGTGCTTGTCTTGGCTGGACTCCTTATAATTTCCATGGACTGGATGATCTATCTGTCCTGTGGCCTGAGAAGTCACGTACAGACTTTGGGAAAAGCACCCCAGGTTTGGGCTGGAGCCACTTCTTTCTCTCAAGAGCTTAAACAAAGGTTTACAGTAAAAAACAGCTTTATCCTCCATCTGATTCTCCAAATACATAGTTGAGGCCCAGAGAGGCTGATTTGCTAACTACTGCCTACCACTGATAATGAATGATATTATAGCTTCCATTCATGGAAGGTTTTCCTGTGCTAAGCTCTTCACATACATTTCCTCCTCTAATCTTCACAGTCGAGGTGTATGCCTCGATTATTCCCATGTTACAGGTGACAAAGGGGAGATCTAGCGGTTTGAGAAACTTGCCCAAAGTCACATAAGCTGACCAAGGCAGAGACCCAGAGAAGACATGGAGGATTCCAACTCCAGTTCTTCGTCTCTTTCCAGAACCAGAACTCAGTGTACATACAGGTTCTTCATGAGGATAGAAGAAAGGAGGAAGAAGGATGGACTATGAGAGGGATGGCTTGAACACGCCCATCCCTCAGCATTGCCCTTCCAGGGTGTTCTATGGAAACCACTGAGCATTTCCAGAACATGGGCACAGCCCCAGCAAGAGCCCCCTTGAAACCTCAGAGGCCGAAGAGCTGCTGAGCCTCGGAGAGCTTTGGTCCTCTTTACCTGTTCTCAGGGTCAGCCAGGGCCATGCTCCGAGTGATGTAGCACATCTTGAGGGGGATGCTCTTCCGATCTCTGTGGAAGGAGAAGGCCTGCGATGATGATGATGAAGACAGAGCCTCCGAGGAGCCACCCCCTAACCGCGGGGATTCAGGCGGCGGCGTCTCCCACCCAATCTCGGACACTGGAGAGCCTTTCTTCACGTAGGGTGTGGCTTCTCGCATGTACTTCACTGCAAGCAAAAGTGAAAAAAGACAAGAAGTTCCTTTAAGTACATCAGGGCTGAATTCCTGGAAAATCTGATTGCATTTTCGAAACTGGCATTACACAAGCTCTTAATACTGAACAAGATTCAAAAATTTGGTTCCTCTCATAATAGTTGCCCTGTTGGTATATTTAAATTATATACCAACCCAGTTTTTAGAAATTGCTGCTATGATGACCTGAACTTGAGAATTACATTTCCTTTTTTCAACCAGGACAACTTCTATCTTTTCTGACTATAAGTTGCATTCCGGGAAAGAGGCTGAAAAACACACGGGCAGAGAACAAGAAGCTAACAGGCTAAAAGACATGTAATTGATTATTCAATACAGACAACGGGAATCTGGTCACCACATTCACTACCCATGTCGTCATTGTTCTGTTGAGAAAGCAACAGGCTTTTCTATTTAATAGTACTAAGAACATATGCAAAGAAATGCACAGAAGAATACTTTTTTTAATGGGAAAAATCTGTAATAGCAAAAATATTATGTTAAGAGCTGAAAACTAGGGACAACTTAAATGTCCACAAAAGACAGATTAAGTAAATTGGAAGACATTTATATAGTCATTTAAAAAATAAGATACAGATGCGTTGATGTACAAAGATCTGGAAGATCTATTATTCAATTTTAAAAAGTAGAGAGCAGAACATATACTGTAATCTTTTTGTGTATAAAACTATAACTATAAATGCTTTTATAGCTACAACTATTTCTGGATAGAAATACAGCAAAATGTTAATGGTAATTAGCTCTGAGGAGTGGACACAAAAGTCAGGATGCTGGAGAAATAGACCGTTCCTATTCATTTATCACCCTTTTATACCATTGTCATATTTAGTCATATGCATATATTACTTTATAACATGTAAAGAATAAAAAATAGTTTAAGAGTTAAATAGGCTGAAATTCTGCTTTTTGACCTTTCTTGGTCTCAAGAAGTTATTTGAGACCTATTCTGAGTTTAAGCATGTGGTCCTTAGACACCTTCTAAGTTGACAGGGCAACGAGATTCTTGGAGCATGTGATATAAACTTCCTGTATCGCTCCCGGTCTGGTTCTCTGCTGCTTGGGGAGGACCTGGCTAAGTCCCTTACAGGTATCTGTTATGGCAAATGGCAGTGGACTGGAATGGGTGCAAGCTAGAGGGTACTTCCTCTGGATCTTTGTTGATTCAGTTCCACAAACTGGTGCCTTGGCTGTACAAGACACTGAGCCAGGTCTCTGAGACTACAGAAACAGAAAACATGCAGCTCCCGTACTCAAGAGTTGCAAAATCCAGGGTGACTGTCATTGCTGCTGTTGATGTCCCTTCAGATCCCTTTTACCAGTGAGGCACCTGTATCCAAACCGCTGTGTGTGGGCTGAGAACAACTCACAGCTGCCCCCTGCGCTGGAGAACTCTTCATGGCCTTCCAGAGCCTCTCTGCCCCCAGACACGGGCACTGCTCCTAGGGAACCCCACCTAGGACATAGTGATATAAACCAAGTCTAGAACCTATGGCACAAAGCAGAATGAGCTAAGTTTTATACAGGAATAAAGTACCTTGGAAGAACTCGTGAGAAAAATGGATCTAGGAGCGCTAGTGACAGATCAGGTTCACGGCAATTTAATAAGCAGACCGAACATACCCACAGGCATGCAATAGGGAGCTACACCGGGAGGACCAATCTTAGGTATCAAAAACAGCCATACTGATTCAAGACAGAGGTGATGTCATTTAGTACCAACGCATATTTGAAAATATGATTTCAGGGTCTTAAATGAACATCAGTGCAATTAGGAGAAATCAGCTCTGTGGTTGAAGAAAACGTATTAGCACAGGATGCAGTTATAGAAGAAGGGAGGTTATTCATGGCCACTGTATTTTAGGAATATTATTTCTGTGTGATATATTTAAAGAGAACTGCAGACATACCTAGGAGCAAGTGTAGCAGACTTAGGGGGGCAGATTTAAGCTGTCCAAAGCTGAAATAAATAGATCTCTTTTGAAGACGCTAAATTTTTCATCTCTAAAGATGCTTTAGTAGAAGCTAGAATACTGTTTAGCTTTGTATATTGTAGAATTATACTTATTGATGTATAGGAAATTCAAGTATCAGCTGAAATTGTTTGAAGACTTTTTTGCTAGAGAAGACACAGCAGGAAGGGACACCCCATTGGAAATGGGAAATGGTATTTAATAGAGAGTAATCCTTTTAACTAACCAACTGAACATAAAGACAGAGAAAATAAGTTAAGAAGGTAAGCATTATAATTTAAAGATTTATTCCTGCAGCCAAAAGTCATCAGTTTTCACGGGCTGAGGACTGTGCTGTCCGTGAGACATGATAAGACATGGCCTCAGATTTAAGGAAGTCCAAGCCTAGAGAAGGAGGAAGCCAAGTGCGTAGATGACACGAGGTCTTGCATTAAATCTTGAACTTGGTTTAAGAAGGTCCGAGATGGACAAGCCTCTATAGGCCTGGCAGAATCAAGTGCACTTTGTGGAGAAAGGCATTTTCATCCTAGGCTTCACAGAGCCCCTATGAATCCTTTCCAAGGGCAATGAGCAGCATAAAATGTAAGAAAGTGGTGCCCACAAGGAAACAAGGTTCTGTGAACAAGAACTCATGAAAACACTGACGGCAGTAGCAGCCCCACACAGACGACAAAGCGACAAGCATACTGTGTTTTTCAGACTATGAGATGCACCCCCAAACCTGGGAGGAAAATGGGGGTGCGTCTTATAGTCCGAATGTAGCTTACCTGGTTCCCTGTGTGTGTGAGTGGGGGGCGGTGGCAGCAGTGGAGCAGGGTCACAGGTTATTAAATATTTTACCACATTTTTTGCTTCAAAAAAATTTTCCCCCTATTTTCCTCCCCTAAAACTTAGGTGCGTCTTATGGTCTGGTGTGTCTTATAGTCCTAAAAATATGGTATTTACTATGTGTCAGGAAACAAATGAAAGCTTGGGGAACTCTTCTAGAGATTATTTTTTAAAAAGCAACCTAACAGTTTGATAAAATAACCAAATAAAATATCCAAACACTGAGTGTGTGATTGAATTCAGGGAGGGTACGGTGTTGCCTAAGACTAGATCTGACTGCAGTAGGTGCTGCAAATTGTAGTATATTAATAACACTGAGAGTTTTTTCTTTTACCAAAAGAAAACAGTAAAAGAAAAGGGCTGCTAGAGTAGCTCTGAAGTTGTCAGGGCCTTGGATTGCTGCCCACTCCCTGCTTTGCAACCCTAGCCTGCTGTCTCATGACCCAAGAGGGCTGCTTGAGTTCCAGCCATCACAACCAAATTCCCACCAGTAGTAAGAAGGAAGACAGGAAGGATACACCATCCTTATCCTTTTAAGGTCACTTTTCAGAAGTTGATCCATTATATCTGCTCCCAACCCACTGGCCAGAAGGTCGACACGTGACTACTTTTAGATGGAAAAGGAATTTACTCTAAACTCTGGACAACACTGTGCCAAACTGTTTTAAATCTGGTGGGGAAGGGAAATTATGACTGAGAAAAAAAGAAGACGAGCATAGGTATTGGGGGACAACTCTCAGCTTTTGCCATAGGGAGACATCCCTAATTCCATCAGCTTAACACACTGGATTTTATTACACATACATACAAGTAAGTGCCTTGGAGCAATCAGTCGAAAGCACAATGACTAAGTTCCATGAACTTTGTTAACTCACTTGAACCTTGGAACCACCTGTGATACAGATGTCGCAATCACCCGCATTTTCCCAAAGACGCTGCAGTAACAAAGGGGCTACATCACACACCAAGTTACAGAGCCAGAAAGTGGCAGACACAGGAGTCAAACCCAGGCAACCTGGCTCCACCGTCCTACTTTTAACCATGAGGCAACACTCTTTCTCAAGCTAAAAAAAAAATTAATTGGATGTGTGTGTATGTGTATGTATTTAAGCCAAGGTTTTTATGTACTGTGAGAAAACGTCCAATTAAAAAGCTATTGCCTGTAACATAAGAGAGTGTGATTTTGTAAGCCTGAACTATTAAATGATGGCATTTCGATAAATTCCTTTTAAGACACTGATATGTATTCATAATGGAGGGCTTAACCTGGCGGAACTGAACAGCCAGTGTCTGTATAATTACACCTCCGTGGGCACACAGGCAGTCACTTCAGGCAAAGAGTGGCTGAAACCAATCAAGAAGCAGCCAGGCCCAGGTTCAAGGCACCTCATAATCAGAACTAATGAATAACTCATCTCCTTTCTGGGCATCACGAATTAAAAACTGTGGTTGAGCAATTAAAATTCCAGTCTTCAGTTGTAAAAGAAAGGGGAGGAGAGCAGTCAGAAGTAGTCTTCAGACCAATAACCCACAAGTCACTTTGCCAGGTTTTCATCTGAAGGACAGGACGTTGTGAAGATTTCAAAAAAGCATTCGGTAAAGGCCCGGTTTCCGAAGACCCCAAGGTACAACAATGAAATCTTTCTTGGGGCAGCCAGGTGACATTTCAAAGGAGAGCACACACAGGCTACTAATGAGGAAATGCTTGGGGCAAATCCAATCAACTCTCCTACCAGCCTGGTTTCTGAGGAGCCAGCAAGTCCCTCCCGCACATGCAAGGTTTCTTCCTAAAAATAACAACAGAAAACAACAAGAACCGAGATTTCCAGATTACAGGAAGGAAAGGAAATATTTCATTACTGGACGGGATGTAAACCCCAAATGTATATTTCCTACTGTGATTTAGGGAAAAGCTGGAGGCAAAAACCCCTGTGTGTCTGGACCTTTGGTGAAACGTTCAAGTTGTGGACAGCCCAGTGACAGCGGGATTTGCTGACAAAATGCAATCTTAGACTTGCCCTTGATGGCATTTTCTAGGTCATCTTAGAGAGGAAAGATGTGGAGGGAGATCATCAATATTTCCAAAAAGACCAAGAAATGATGAAAGTGGTAATATCGGCTTCTCAGAAGCTATTGCTAATCCTTCAGGAAGCTGACTGAGAGGGGAGGTGGAAGGAGAATTGGCCCTGGGAGCTGGGGACACGAGTCACAGTTCCAGCCTGCCACTAACGAGCTCTCCAGCCCTGGGCAAGTTGCTTCACTACCTGGAGCTCACTTTCCTCACCTGTCAAGGGAGGGAACCAAAGTCCCTGCTCTTCAAACAGTCTGTGATTCTTTGGGAAGCTGCCTCTTCTGACATTTTTTTTTTTAAAGGAGTATTTCTTTTCTCATCTTACTGGCTGTGTCATCGCCAACAAATAGCTCTGTCTAAGTGTGTACCGTATTCTTAGGCCTTAGGCAGGTGCATTTTCTGACTTTTCCCCAAACCCTACAAACACCTGACAAATATGAACACGAGCCTGTTCATTGATAAGATCGGTGTGCTCAAGTTACTTGTCCTCGGGTTTGGCAGAGTTGTCTGTGAGAGTCATTGTTTTTGTTCACTTACCACCACTTAGTCCTCTTCCGTGCCACCAGGTGGGTCCTTCGTGGTAGGATTTTAAAAGACATTTGAAGGACCAAAGGGTTCTCATGAGGACACCGTGGGTGAGGGTACTGTGCTGAGTTTTAATATGTGGAGTCAGGAGTAAAACCCACTGGGTGTGAATTGTGGACTAGTTTCTGGCCTCCAAGAAAACAGCTGCCTCAAAATTACCTTATTTGGGACAGTGCTGTCATTCACCGTAACCTCCCCTGATTCTTCAACTAAGTAAGACAGTTGTCCCCAGAGATGCCAGCTGGACTCATGGGAAGTATCTTATGAGTCTTACACGCACCCAGAGGTGAACTGGTTGGTTTAGTTACCTTAATTCAACAAATGTTTAATAAATTCCTACTCTGGGCCGGGCCCTGAGTGTTAGGTCATCTCTGACAGAGACTAGGCGCCTGGCCCAAGGCACTGCCAGTCCTGGGTACCTGTGCACACTGGAGGAAGGAGTATTAAATGAATAGACAACTATAGGGCACTGTCCCAAAAGAGATGCACGCTAGAGGACTCGGGTCTGTCCCAGCCCCCTTCACAGTCTGGCTCCTGCCCACCCCCTGTCTTCCTCTCAGCTGACTCCCTCTTAGTTGCCGTAGCTCACCTCCCAGCCCTAGAGAAACAGTGTCCAATTCTCTGAACACACCATGTTCTTTCCTGCCTCTGTTCTTTGCACATGTGGTGTCCTCTGCATGGAAGTCTTTCTGGAAAACTCCTCTCTATATCCTGTGAGTCGCAACTCAGGTAAGACCTCCTCCTTGAAGCCTTCCAGGCATGCCTCCCTTTGGCTCCTCCCATGCTTTGTGGCCACCTCCATTGAAAGCAACAGCATCAGGACATGAATGTTGTGATGCCGGTTTATGCCACACGAGGCGCTGTGCTGATCATCTTACACACATTTCAACACGTACACACCATACGCGGTTATCTGTTTGCACATAGCTGTCTCTGGTGGAATCGTAAGGTCCTCAAAGTTGAGGGACTGCTTAACAGAAGTTAAAACTCTGGAGTCTAGAACCACAACAAATCTTGACTTTGCTGACTGTGGCAGTTAGTTAACCGTGAGGTTAAATTCCCTTAACCTTTCCATGTCTCCATTTCCCCATCAGTAAAACAGGGTAGGTCGTTGTGCCTACCTCAGAGACTTGCTATGAGAATTTAATGAGCTAACACATGTACAGGGCTTAGCATGGAGTCCAGCACAGGGGGAGTGCTCATTAGTGTTAGAAAAACAATTGATATTCACATCTGTATGCACCAATTAACACAAATGTCTGGCTCTAAAACATGGACTTGTTGAGCCGATTGAATAACAAAGTTAATCTGATTTCCAAGATATCAGTCTTCGCATGTTTGTTCTGTAGGAAGAGGAGTCTCATAACTGAAAGAGCAGAGGCCAGAGGTTCCAAGACAGTGAAGTAACAGATGAGAGGTCAGCAGTTCACGTCCTCTATCCTGTCCAATGGGGTTGACAGGCTTTTTCTGGAAAGGGCCAGATGGAAAATCCGGGGGGCTCTGTAGGCCTCAGGGTCGCTGTTACCCCCACTCCATTCTGCCACTGGAGCATGAAAGAGGCCACAGGCAGTGTGGCTGCATCCCAGTAACACTTTATCTATCGGCCAAGGGCCTGGTCAGACCTGTGGGTTGTCATTTATCCACTCTGGCTTTAGAACAATGATAATAAGTAGCAAATATTGACTACTTACAACATAGTGGGCCCTACTCTAAATGACTAAAGTGTACTAGTTCGTTTAAAAGCAGTTCTATAAACTAGGAATGTTATCATGCCTCCCTGACAAGCAAGGGGAGGGTGGCATGGAGAGCTGAAGTGACTTGCCCAAGGTCACACAGTGGCCATCGGCAGAGCTGGGATTTGAACTGTCAGTCAGCTCCAAGGCCTCCAGTCCTAATGGCTTTTCCTTATGTCCTGGCTGCTGCCTCTACACATGGCCAAATGCTCATGCAAGAATCCTGTCTGTCCAACCACAAAAATGTTAAAAACCATGCTTTTAAAAAGATCTTTGTGTCTGAAATGTTTTTCTTATCCCTCTTTTCTTATATTAAGCCCAAATTTTACCTCTATAATTTGTATTCACTGATCGTGGCTCTACTCTGAAGAAATACACAAAGCACCTTGAGCAGCTTATAAACTGATAAAATTTAAACATTAGGCTTTCCACAAAGAAACAGACAATTCCAGTTAAAAGGTCAGATGTGACTGGGCTCCTGGTCCACATCCTCTCAGAGCCCAAAGGTGGCGACGGAGGAACCTAATGTCCGACAGGCATGGAAGCTGTTGCTTTTGCAGAGATGGGAGTGGGAGAAGCAACCAACGCCAGAGATGACAACACTGAGATTTTAAGAGTTTCACGCAGGCCCAAACTAAAAAGATGAAACACCGGGTGGGGCAAAAGTGGGTTTATGGCTGTGAATATGTGAAACACAGAGTTTATTCTTCATTATTATTTCTTAATTATTGTATCATTTTCCATACAAACAACTGTACACCCACTTTTGCCCCACCTTGTATAACAGGGATAAGACAGAAGTCTCTCATTATGTATTCAAAATAAAATAAAATTACTAACACGTATGTAATTTTAGACATACATTATACGGAAAGCATCCTTATAAGTTCATGTGAGGAAACATCGTAGGGATTTCCATGGCTGTAGTTGCCACAATAAAGTAATAGAATGCTGTAATGTAATAGGCTGCACTGGTAGAAGTTCGGTGTTCAGAAAAGGAGAGGACAGTGCCCCTCTTTACCACCTTGATCAGCCCATACCTGAAGCCCGAATGCATTGGGCAATATTTACATGAGGGTAAGAAGGGTGACCAGGTTGTTGAAAGGTTCAACAAATGAAAACAAAAGCACAAATTAAGTAAAAGACATTAGAGGACAGGAATGAAATGTATAAAGTCTGGAGTCTAACAGCTGGGGTCCTATTCCCGGCCCTTCTATCGCCCAGCTCTGGGTCCTTGAGCAAGTTACTTGGTTTCCCTACGTGGTATTTCTTTCACCTACCTCATAGAATTGTGAGAATTAAAGGAATTAATATAAGTAAAAAAAAATGTCTAAGGAACTTGGCATTAGCACATGTCTTAGGTTAGGTGCCATTGTTAGGAGTTAACCTAGAAAACAGACTCCGGACCCTAAACAACAGAGGGCTGGGCTACCCTCACTTTGTGTGTCTCTGACGAGCAGTAGAGCCGTGGTCAGTAAGGACAAATTTGGGGGTACTATTTGGGTTCGATATGAGAATGTGCTGTGGGGCAGTGGGTTCCCTGTTGCTAGCAATGTTCAAGCAGAAACAGGAGGAGACACCTCCGGGTCACGTGGCAGAAAGGACTCTTCCGCTCTGGGGAAGAACTGATTGCATTTCGGTGCCCTTCATGCTGTCAGGTTCTGTGATTCTCCTGGAAGATGGCTGACTACGCGGACTAACCCAGACTCCCGCACGGGGAGCGCAGGCTACGCTTGTGTACTGTGCGAAAGCATGTGGCACATTTTTAAGTTACGTTTATTAGCTGCATGTTAGGTGACAATGGGGCAGGCTGTTAAGGTATCTGAGTCTCAGAATGCTCGTCTAGAAGAGGAGAAAAACAATGCCTTCCTTAGAGAGGCAATACAAAGCATTTTTGATAAGTGAGCTCCAGAGTCAGAAGGTATGGGTTCAAATCCCCGATCGCCCACTTCCAGTGTACTGTTGTACACTGGAAACTAATATAATACTGTATGTCAACTATAATGGAAAAATAAGTAATTTAAAATATACACAAGAAATCTTGCACTCACAAGCTGGGTTTCTTTGAGTGGGGTGTGGAACCTCTCTGTTTCTATCTGTTACTACCTGTTACTATCTCAGTTTGCTCAGCCGATAGTAACAGGACCTATCTCGTAGGATTGTTAGGAGGATTAAATCATTTTTAAAAATAATATAAAGCCCCTTGGAACAGTTCCTGGCATATAGCTGGAACCGGATTTCACTATTACTGTTTGCTGTTGCTGTCACTGTTGTTATGAAATCTAAATGAGAAAAATGTATCTCAAGGACAGCAATCTCTTTTCTAACGCTATCAGCGTTGTAAGTGCTTGACAGCATCGCCACATTTATTCACTCACTGTACACAAATTAAGCCCCAGCTCTGTGTACTTTGGGGAACTGGCCATTGCAGGGTGAACAATCTGTTGGACATTCAATTTCCTGCTTCCGAGGGTTTTCTGATCTGCCGGGGAGAAAGGGCATACCAACCAACAACCTGGGAACCGCCATAGAGTGTAATCAAATACACACACGCAAATAATAAAAACAGTCTAATATGTATCATTGATTATAGAAAGCACCAGAAGGACATGGATTAATGGTGTTTACTGACTCTGTCCCTCAACAGTTTGCCAGCAGGCTCCTCCTCAGCACACATAACCGTAACTTCTCTTCCTTGGGAAAATACAGTAACTATTTTACCAGCTATAACCTAACTTCTAAAGACAGGAAGTGAGTAGCGGGCAGAAAGGATGTCTGAATACTCACGTCCTCTCTCCTAGACATAAGCATGTATGTAAGATTTTACGTCAAAAGGCAGGAAGTGTTGCTCTCGCTTCCTCCTTACAGGTATCTCTGTAATATTATTCCAGGTGTAGCTTGGTAATAACATCCTGCCAATCAGACTTGGATGCAGTAAATTTGCAGTTACTTTTCAGTGGCAGAAGCCCAGAGTCATAAAGCTTTTCCAAAGGAAACCACATGAAGTAAACAAAAAATCATTACCTCGGGCGGATCAGCCCATGTCTGAGATTCCTTTTTTCCCCACCCTAGCCCGGATATGCTGCAGACCCAAAGCAATCATAGAGGTGTCTGAGGGTGAGGGAGATGGGGAGCAGGGCTTTGAAACATCAGGGACCATCACACTCAATAATGTTATAAACCCCTGCTATTTTGAAAGTGCTTTACAGTTGAAAACACTTCCATGTACACAACCTCATTTCACGCTTATCATCATCCCATCTGCACTATGCATGAACTTGAAGTCCAGTAAGAGTCTGTGCAGTGATTTCCTGGTGACTTTCATGGCCCAGAGTAACAGCCTAACAACCTTCCCCATCAAATTCCACTCCCTCCAAGCACACACATGCACACCTGACCACATCTTGCCCAACAGAATAAATGCCTATTGGACTCACCAGATGTACTGGATTTTCTCCTGAAGGCCAGACTTATCTTGGTCTCGTTTGTGACTCTCTGGGGAGAGTGCCAAGAAGTACAAGAAATAGCTCAAGACGACAGAGGGGAAGCCTCAGCAAGCTTCTTGGATCTGTCAGATCCGGGAGAATAATGCCTCACATGTTTTCCTCTAAACTTCCAGAAGCTTTACTTGACTCTGAACAGTTGATAGAGGGGTGTGTTTTTGTTGCGTATTTTGTTTTTTAAAGAGGTAAGGAAGGGGTGATGGCGAGCATCAGTGTGCAGATAAACACATTTTATAACGAACAGTCCCATTAGAAAAGGTAATAATAGAAAAAGGTAGCAAATTGAGGTTCAGAGAGTTTAACTGTCTTACCTCAAGTAAAATGCAGACCTGGAATTTGATCATGTTCCAAATCTAGTGTCCAATAAATCTAATACCCACACTGTTATTGGTTCAAGGGACATTAAAGCACAGGCTAGGATATTGTGGCAAATGAGTAATGAGTTGTTATTGATGCTGGGAAAATCTTACAGATATTGTGGGGATTAAATGAACAAATATACTCTGTAATGATTATAGCAGAATTTGACAAAATATTCCACATCTGTCATAAGGAACATATCTAAAGGTAGGATAGGTTGTCTAAAAAATCAACCACCTCTGGAGTGTTTGGTGAAATAAAAAGAGGTAACAGAAAATTAATATTCTAAATAGAAGAGGAAATAACACACAAAAGATAATAAAATAACACTGACAGATTTATGATAACAAATTTGAAACTTAGATAAGATGCACAAATCCCTAGATGAAAAAAAACTTACTAGAACTAACCTACATAGAAATGGGAAGCATGGCTGGTCCTATAATTTGTAAAGAAATGGAAACACTGATTAACATTCTTCCCATGAAGAAAAGACCAAACCAGAGCATAATAGTGAATTCTACCAAATTTTCAAAGAACAGATAATTTAAATCTTAAAGTATTTCAGAAAATAGACAAAAATGCCTTCCCAGTTTATTCTATGAAGCCAATATAACATTAACAACAAAACCAGAAAATAAAAATTTCAGAAAGGAAAGCTGCCAACCCATTTTGTTAACAAATATAAGTCCAAAAATTCTAAACAAAACATTAGCCAAGCAAACCCAACCATATAGACAGAAGACAGTGCAGCCGTGGTCTGGGGAAGCTATGGGACCCTGCCTGAGTGGGTTTGGGTGGACTCTGCCTTAGGGTGACAAAAATTTAAAGTATATAAAGATTTTTTAAGATGATTTCTTAAAAATTATGCAATATTTAGAAGTGTTATTTACTTTGATATACAGTTCAAGTACTCTTTCAGCGTATAGAAAACTGTTGGGTTTCGTGTCTAGAGCCAATGAACCACATTGCTCTTGTCTATCTATACACAACATCATGAATCACAAAGTTGATTGGGAATATTTTTCAGGCTGCTCATCCCAGGCTTGTTCAAATTCTGGTTGAGTATCCAAAAGTAATACCTGGGTCCCCATTCTACCACATTCTACAGATTTTATCACAATCAATAGCTTGTCCTTTGCACAAGTCAAAGAGATCTCTGGGATTCTTCTGTAAGTGCAGGCAGATATGTCTGAAAAATTTTCTGGTGATTGTCTTGAGATTCATATTGGTACCCAGGCCCCCAAAAAATGCCTTTTAGAATAGTTCTAAATATGTGCTAAATATTATCCAATTGACCATTTATTGCAAATATAGTTAAGTCCTCACTTGACTTTGCTGACAGGTTCTTGGAAACTTGGACTTTAATCAAACTGACATATAACAAAACCAACTTGATCTTTGGTTAATTGACATAAATAAGAGTTATGTTCCTACAGCCTGTTTCTGCTCACAAAACCACCACCAAACTTCGAAATAAGGACCCAAAACACTTATAATATTAAATACTGAAATTAATGTGAGCTATACATATATTTAAGAAAGATGAATAAAAACAAGTAAGAATGATTTTCCAACCCACTTATTCCAGTTCAAGGTCATGGGTGGCCTGAGTCTATCCAGACAGCTCAGGGCACACGGCAGGGTCTATCCTGCACATGCCCTCCCATCCCAGGGGGCACTCATCCTCAGTCAGATGGGGACAAGGTAGACACGCTGATTCACCTCCCTTGCACATCGCTGGGACGGGGCAGGAAACCGAAGTCCTGGGAGAAAACACATGTAGACATGGGGGAGGACATGCCAACTGACAGGGGCCCAAGATGGGAATCAGTTTTGCTCTTCTAATTAACATGGTAATGAAACAATATTGAAAAAAGGACAATATTGGAGTTCCTGCTGTATCTGAGTTACCCGTTATTTACCCCTATTAACAGTTGCAGATAGTGAGGCTTAGGAGGCCAGGGAATGTTCCGTGGAGGAGGAATCAGGGTCAGAAGCCAGGTTGGCCTGCAGAAGTTTAACTGTATTGGTTCTTGAACAACCCAATACGCTTCCTGTTTAGCTTGAGCTTTCCCTTCACAACACCCACAGCCTCCCTCCTGGCCTTTCCTGCTCCCAGATTAGATCAGGGAACACAGAGAGTGTTTCAGAACAGAAGGAAGGTTAGGTCATCTGTTCCGTGTTCAACAGCTGCTTCCCTTTTGAGCTTTGATCTCTACCCTTTTGCCCTTTGCTTGGCCCTGGTCTGTCTGCAAAGAAGGTGGGGCCATGGATTACTTGGAACATTAAGAAAATGTCACCAAGGTTGGAACCCATAAAATGGTTCCAGCTCCCTCTGTCCTTCAGTGTCTGTTTGTCTTGGTCAGAAAGGACAGAGGGAGCTATCATTTTTGGTACACTGTTTTTTTTTTTTTTTTTTTTTTATACTAGACCCTGTATATATATTATCTGGTTGAATACAAACCACAATCCCATGAGATTAGTATTGCAAAATGGGAAATCCTGGCTGTGAATTATAGATTTAACTCTCTCATTGTCCACCATCCTGGATGTCCAGGCTTCCTTCTATGCAAATGTACTATGGAAACAGTCGCTGCAGATGTAGTCAGGTGTTTTGGACCAAAGAATTCCATGTATTTCTCCACGGAAAAATATAAGTGCTTTACTTTCTCTTGGAGTCTAAATTTTCACTCCTTTTTTTTTTTGTTCAACAGATAATGTTTATCTAAAATGTATTACCTTTTTAAAACTGAATTCATTGGGGTGACATTTGTTAATAAAACTTTATCGGTTGCAAGTGTACGATTCTGTGATATGCCATCTGTATAGCGCGCTGTGTGCTCACCACCCAGAGTCAAATCCTCTGCCATTACCATATGTTTGACCCCCTTTACCCTTTACCATCTCCTAAACCCCCTTCTCTTCAGTAACTGCCATACTGTTATCTGGTGTCTATGACTTTTTGTTTGTTTTCTTGTTTGTTCTCTTGTTGCTTTCAGTTTTACATCCCACACATAAGTGAAACCATATGGTTCTTTTTTGTCTGACTTATTTCACTTAGCATGATATTCTCGAGGTCCATCTGTGTTGTCACAAGGGGCAGTGGCAGTGTTTGCCCTTGCTTACGGCTGAGTAGTGTGTTCCACTGTATACGTGCACCACATCTCCTCTACCCAGCCATCTAGCAAGGGACGCTTTGGTTGTTTCCATGTCTTGGCCACCGTGAATAATGCGGCAATGAACATAGGGAACGCATATATTTTCATGAATAAATATCTTCAAATTTTCAGTAGATACCCAGAAAGTGGGTTGCTGTGTCATATGGTAACTCAATTATCCTTATTTTTTTGAGGTGCTTCCATACTGTTTTCCATAGTGGCTGTACCAGTTTACATTTCCACCAGCAATGAATGAGGATTTCTTTTTTCCACAACCTCTCCAACACTTGCTACTACTTCTCTTGTTAAAAACAGTCATTTTAACCTGTGTGAGGTGGTATCTCATTGTAGTTTTGATTTTTCCCTAATAGCTAGTGAAGTTGAGTATCTTTTCATATGCCTGTTGGCCATTTGTATGTCTTCTTGGGAGAGGTGTCTGTTTAGGTCTTCTACCTATTTTTTAATTGGATTTTTTTTTTTTTTTTGGTTTGAGTTTTATGAGTTCTTTACAGATTTTGGATATTAGCCCCTTGTCAGAGCTGTCATTTGCAAATATCTTCTCCCACTTGGTTGGCTGCGTTTTTGTTTTGTTAGTGGTTTCTTTTGCAGTGCAGAAGCCTTTTACTATGATAAGTAAACAGGTAATTTACTCTCCCATTTATTTTTGCCTTTATTTCCCTTGCCTTCAGGGTCAAATTCATAAAATCTCCTCTAAGACCAAGGCCCATAAGTTTAGTACCAATATTTTCTTCTATGTAATTTATTGTTTCAAGTCTTATATTTAGGTCTTTCATCCATTTTGAATTAATTTTTGGAAATGGGGACAAACAGTCTAGTTTCATTCTTTTGTATGTGGCTTTCCAATTTTCCCATCACCATTGTATGTCTTTGTCTTCCCTGTGGAAAATTATTTGCCCATATACATGGGAATTTATTTCTGGGCTCTATTCTATTGAACTGTGTGTCTGTTTTTCTGTTAATACCAAGCTGTTTTAATTGTCATTTTGTAGTGTAATTTGAAGTCAGGGAGTGTGCTTCCTCTGAATTCATTTTTTTCCCCTCAACATTGCTTTGGCTATTGGAGGTGTTTTATGGTTCCATACAAATCTGATCCTTTTGTGTTCTACTTCTTTAAAAAATATCAGTGGAATTTTCATGGGGGTTGCATTAAATCTGTATATTGCTTTGGGTAATATGGATGTTTTAACTATTCATTCCAGGGACACAAGGATGGTTTACATACACAAATCGATCAGTGTGATACAGCACATTAATAGCATAAAGAATAAAAATCAAATGAGCATGACAATAGATGCAGAAAAAACATTTGCTAAGACACAACATCCATTTATGATTAAAACACTCAATACAATGGGTATAAAAGGAAAGCAGCTCAACATAATAAAGACCATATATTCCAAACCCTCACCTAACATCATACTCACTGGTGAAAAGCTGAAAGCTTTTCCTCTAAGATCAGGAACAAGACAAGGATGTCCACTCTCATCACTCCTATTCAACATAGTTCTGGAAGTCCCAGCCAGGGCAATTAGGCAAGAGAAGGAAATAAAAGGCATCTAAATTTGGAATGAAGATGTAAAATTGTGACTTTTTGCAGATGACATAATTCTTTACATAGAAAATCCTAAAGACTCCACTGAAAAAAAAATCTATGAGAGACAATAAACAAATACAGTAAAGTTGCAGGATACAAAATCAAAGTACAAAAATCCACTGCATTCCTATATACTAACAATGCAATTTCAGAAAAAGAAATGGAAAAAATTAATTTCTTTTGCAATGGCAAGAAAGAGTAAGATATGTATTTACCTAGGAATAAACTTAACAAAGGATGTGAAGGACCTATATACTGAAAACTACAAAGCATTATTAAAAGAGATTGAAAAAGACACAAAGAAATGGAGAGATATTCCATGCTCATGGACTGAGAGAATCAGATATTATCTTTTAGGGTAAGTCTCCAGGTCATGCAGAGGTTATGACCTGAGCAGGCTCAAGAGGGCTCTGATATATAAGAATCAAGGATTTGTAGTATCAAATGCTACAATAACAGAAATAGCACCTAAAAAACAAACTTTTGCCATCTAAGCAGTTTATTCTGTTTGCCAGGTATCCAAAATAATAATAATAATAATAATAATAATAATAATAATAATAACACTCTTTCTCTTCCTTTTTTATCTTTAGTTGATGCCCTAACTCTGTTCAAATGGATATTCTGCTTTAAGTAGGTCCACCCACATTAAACAATATACTAATTCCTTCCAAGAAATAATTTCTTCTAGTTCTACAATCATTTATGAACATTGAGACATAATTCAGTGAATCATGCCCAGAGTTCATGGAATCATAGATTTATAAGTGAATTATACTGGAAATGAACTTTCTCCTGGAACTTAGAAATACATGACATTATTCACACAGTGAATGACATACATAAAATTCTAAATTGTTGCACAATGCCTCTTGTCAGAATAAGGAGGTCAGGGAAAGATGTAGTGGAACTGAATTTTAGCTTTATATGCATTTCTCTAACATGATAATAAGTTAATTCTGTAGCTACTTGGAAAGGAATGGGACAGACAGAGGTTTCACATTGTGAGACATATCGTGAGACAGTAAACCTGTTAATACCCCAGGGGCATTTCTTTCTCTAACCAAAACTGGGACTAATAATGGGAGACTTCATTGAAAATTCACAGACACTTATGAATGGTCTACCAATGATGATATGTATGCCCCCCAATGACCCACTTTCCGTATGAAGATGCGGCAGCTCCGACAGGTTGACATACCCAGCATCACAGGCATACTAAGTTGCAGAGTGGGAATCGGAAACCACTCTATGGTGCCCCCCCTCACCCCCGCCCCCACTAATCATTTACATGCTGCAGAGCTGTGGTGCTCACCTCTGCCCCTTAAAAAGTAAAGGCCCCACCCAGGACCCAATCATGTGCTTTCAGAAACCCATCTCTGTTTCCAGGAAGAAAAACGTTGTAACATGCACTGACTCCACAGTGGAGGGCTATAAACGCTATCTTTATCATTCTCAGAAATTGTGTTACAGCAGAAAGACCTGGGCTTAAGAGTTAGGATCACCTGAGTGGAGGCACAACTCTCTCCTTCAGCTGCGTGGTGATGGCCTTGATCTTCCTAAAACTCTGCCTGCTCACCTATGTGTACTAATAGAAAACATACTTTGCAATATTTCAGCATAATTCACAGAGAGTGAAGTGCTCAGATCTTACGTGCATCATTCAGTCAGGCTGGAGGGATGAACGTTACGACACAGACCATTTCTGTGGTCTCCCTCCTACTGCTTCTCAGTCAACCCCTTCCCACCTGCCTCCATCCCACAGAAAAGCAACCTGATTTGTTTGTTCTAGAATTTTCTATAATGAAATCATGCAGTATTTGTGTGTGTGTGTGTGTGTGTGTGTGTGTGTGTGTGGCTTCTTTCACTCAGCATCATTATTTTTGAGATTCACCCATGTTGTAATGTGTAATAACAGTTCATACCCAGTAACAAAAATACGATATAAGCATTAAGATATAATCTACATTATTACCTTCTGAAGATACACTAGAAAATGTTTATTATTATTATTATTCAAAAGAGGAGGCCCAGGAACTGGAGGGTGCCAGTGCAGAGGAGAAATATTTAAATCTGTCACAGACTGAGCTATGTTTGGAGAAAGGGGTTCATTACTAGTATCCCTAATATCACGTTCTTTATACGTATGAGGACATCAATACCAGAATCACGTGAATCTGGCATATGTGGCGCGAGTGGATTGAATTTAGCCTCCTAGACCAGAAATTAACTTTCTGTTGTGCAGAGACAAGTTTGGTAGCGTACCTTCCCAAGGTATTTCTGAAGCATCCGCTTTTGCCTACCACAGAGATGGGGGCCCACCTACTTCAGAAGATTACATCTGCGAGGTCTGCATATGAAGATCCACCCATAATGCAAGCTTTCAGCAGGGGCCAAAGCCTACGCTGTCGATTCTGTCCAGCTCTGTAACTCAGTTTTCCCAAGGGAGCTGGAGTTCGGCCCTCACAAATGTAACACCAATACCGCACTTGGCAGATTTGGCCTCAATAAATAAATCCATACTCTAGCAGGGGTGTCCAACCTTTTGGTGTCTCTGGCCATACTGGAAGAAGAAGAGTTGTCTTGGGCCACACATTGCAGACATTGCAACACATAATCACACACACAAAAATCTCATAATGTTTTTAGTAAATTTATGATTTTGCGTTGGGCCGCGTTCATAGCCATCCTGGGCCGCATGTATCCTGCAGGATGTGGGTTGGACACCCCAGCAAAGAAAACAGAATCAGTGACATGCATATGTTAAGTGCTTTCTTTCTGCACAGAAGCATTCTTCCCTAAGAGCACAGTCTTCAAATCTAAATGGGAAACAGGTACCATTCCCAAAGGATTTTCCCAAGAAACAGTCTTACAGAGAGAGGTAGAAATAACATAACTTCCAAATCCTCAAGCAAAAAGTTCAGAAGCCTCCGTTCACTGGACTAACAGATGAGCCTTGGAAATGACCTCTTTCAGGTTGCAGCTTGGGCAAGAATGATGCCCTACAGGGAAGATTAATATATACGAAGTTTATTAAACTATCAAGTCACATGTAAAGCTGGGTACTGAAGAAAATCTCAATGTTACCGAAAGCCTGTTGGTGTAAGTTGCTATGCTGCTTCCTGCAGAAATAACATCTGTTCTCGCATTCAACACGAGACGCCTCCAATATTTACTTCACTTGCTGAATGCCAGAAGGCTCTGAACTGCTAAACCTCTTGATCTGTCGGCAGTATTGGGATTTCTGTGAAAAGATGAGCTACATAATAGCCCAAATTGGAGAAAGTTCACATACCCAAAAGCCATAGATCCCCATCACAGCAGAATTCTCTTTCAGTATACAACCCTGAAGAAGTTGTTAAAACATATCCAGGCTTCACCTTAGAACTTTCTCTTCTTCTCATTTTCCCCTATGTGCATCACTCCATGTCCTTTCCAAAAGGTACATTCAAGATCATTCAGTCTTGACTTAACTCATTCACTTCTCCAAAACAAATTTTAGGTTAAATGCTTGAAAGTCAAAGCACGTGCCAGGTCTCATAAGCTCACAAAATCCTTATGACAGAAATAGGGAATTTCATTCATTACCCTAAGTATTACTAAGGGACATATTGCTTAGACTCAAGTGTTTATAGTTCACTTTTATCCAATGCGCAAGTTTCTGTATTCTCATCAAAACAATGAGGCTGGCAGTTACTCAGCAGAGCCCAGAAAACAAACAGGAATTTCATCTGCATCACATGAGTGAGTTGTGTGTCTGGGGGAGAAAAGTAGTTAAGAAAGGAAAAAAGAGACTTGAGTTTTACAATGTAAAGATGTTCCCTTTCAAGGAGTGATAAACAACAGGAGATGCCTGGCAGGTGTGGCAAGCAAAGGGGGTGGATAACATTTGATTAATTTTTTACACAAGATTTCAATGTGACATCAGGTGCTGAGAGGGGATTACTTGACACAGAGCAAAGGACCCTGTTCCCAGAGGCTGAAATGACAGCGGTGGCATTCTTCTCCTTGCTTTCTTCTCCTCACATCACATTTGTTAAGCACTGCCTGTGTTCAGGTTCCCGTCCTGCTGGCACGGCACTGGGAGAAATGTTTTGAGAAACTGATCAGAGTACACATTAATCAAAAAGCCAAGGCTCTAACTTGTCAAGGCACTAGGGATTCTGGAGAAAGCAGTGAAGAGAACCAGCTAGTATTTGCCTGCGATGGTCCCATTTATCTCAGGAAATTCCTTCCGATTTAACCCAGGTGCAGTTCCTCAGTCCTGGCAGAGCCCTGGGGATCCTCTTCTGGGACAGTCATACCGAAGGGTTTACATCATCATCCCTCCCACTAGACTCAGCGGTGGACACTCACGTCTTTCATCCCTGCCGTTTTAAGGCTGACCTCACAGTTGGTGCCCAATCAGTGTCTTTGTGAATGTACCAGTAACAAAGGAATATATCTTCCTACCTCAAGCACATCTGCCACAGACTGGCTGCAAGAGGATAAAGCATATAATCAGTGCAGAATTCCATTATTGTTATTATTATCATTGACAACTTTCACTCAAAACATACTTCAAACTGTTTTCACATGTGAGTAGCCTTACATTTTTATCCCTGCTGAAGTTATTACATTCCATTATGCTATTTGCTTCACACATTCACACAGAACAAAGCTGATTCCTTAGCCAACATACAAGGCAAATTATTCTATCGTGTCAAGGTCAACACTTGTAGTTAGTCATCCCTTCCAGCAGCTAACTTTTCAAATATATGTCCTTCCTTCTTTGGGGAGGATGCCAGATGCTAAAAAGGACTATTTTTGGACAGTTGACATTCAGGATTTTGATAGGTAATAAGAACTTTTAACAACCAGAAATGCCCCCAGCGACAAGCAGAGAGTTCCTTGTCATGGTAGGTTTCTCAAGGAGGCTGCAAGTTTGCTGGGCAGTATCTTGGAAAGGAATCAAACATCACATTTCAGTTTAGATGCCCTTGACCTTCTCTTCAACACCAAATTCTAAAATTTCATGATTTAGCCCTGGAAATAGAAGATTTTGCTAAATTCTATGAAGCAGTTTTGGGGACTGCTAAATAATTCCCGAGAGGGCAAAGGCCAAAAGCCCCAGATCTTTGGTCTCTCTGAGCAGCGATTTCCTTACTGATCTCTCCACAGTAGTTTTCATGGATCTTAATATTCTAGCCGAGGAAGCAGATCCTCTCTGCAGAAGTCCTCAGATTTTCGCAGAAGTGACCCTTCTGTTCGTAGTTCAAGGCTCTTTAGTCACTGAATCTTGCCCTGGCTCAGCCCTCCTCATGCATTCTTGTAGATCACATTTTCCCCCTAGGAGAGGTGCTTCGGCCTTGCTCTGCAAACTAATCTTTGGCTGCCCAGGAAAACATTAGGCAGGCTGATTAGAACGCTTGCATTCTGATCCTCACGCCACTAAGGACTCACTGATAATGCAGACGCAGCGTCATGGTCCTTTCAGTTCTGTCTAGATGATGTGAAACATCACCCACTGTCGCAGAGCCTGGGATGCAGCCCGCGGAGCTCCACTTAAACAGGCCCGCTCTATCTAGACTAAGACTGTTCTCCCGCTGCACGGGTCGAGAGCTAAGACACTGAGCCCTTGCAGGAGGGCGGCCAAGCTACAGGAATGTTTAGGTGACTCCAGTGGCCCAGGGAATGTAACTGGAATGCCTGCTCATCAGCTGATTTCTTGTACCCCAATTGTCTCTGGTTTCAGTTTTCCTGGTGTAGATTCTCAACTAGCAAATAGGCCAAATTTCCAGAGCACTGATGTGTGCCTTTCTCCGACATGGGCAAGTTTCCAGCTTTGCTGGAGAGGCTGGGCAGGAGCCTACGCACATGGCTGGCATTGTCTGATGGGTTCTTCCCCCTATGATGAAGGTAAAGTCCAAGAATGAAGTGTAGGGCAGAAGGGAGACAGGGATGGTCAAGATGGTCTCTCTAGGGTGCACTGTAATCCAGACGCAGAAACAGGGCCAGAGTCAGAAGCTGCTTATTCAATCCCCACACTTTTAGAGACAGGATCTTCAGTGCATTTTTAGAGAAAACAAAAATGAGATGGAAAACAGAGCTCTCTTTCCTCAAGTGGCTCCGAGCAGAGAATACTTAAATGGTGCCTGAAGATAGGCTCAAAGTAGAGAAAAAGAGGTCCTACCCTTTGAACCAGCTGAGAGAGGTTGTTGCCCAGAGCTCTACTCTACGAAGGCTGTACTCCGGCCCCTTTCCTGCTATGCACCTCTCCTGTGGTTCCCTAGAAACTCCAAATATGACAAGCACGCAGGCAAAAGAGAGTCATTTCTACACCAGAAAGGAAAGTAGAATACTGCCTCTGCCTTGATGTCTATGATTCCAGAACTTCTTTGACACCAGTGGGGGAGGAGTCCATCAGGGCAAGGGGATGTGCCCATTTGGAGCCTGTGCCCCACTTCAGGTCCCTGTAATTTCCTGTCTAAATAGCCTCCCATCTGACTCCTGGACAGGGAGGCATCTCCTACTTGAGGATCACTGAGCTATGCTCACAGCTCTAAGGTTCCAGGCTCAAGGTGGACAATAGGGGCACATGTTCACAGTGGTCAGGCATGGACAGAGCTCGTGTGGCCTGCGGTGTCCACTTGTGAGCAAAAAAATGTGGCATATACGGAACCCAGAGTGGGAGAAGAAGATGGGCAGGCCTCAGGCCAGGGCCATATTTCCCCCTGGTCTCCCATCAGCTCCCCTCCACTCGTTTCTGGAGTGACACTCCAAGGTATCTGAGAATTGTAAACGTGACCCAGCAAAAGAGGTAGCCGAATGCATTTTATTTAATGTTTGTCCATGTGATTGATGACATTAAATCTTTATATCTATAATAGGTAGACCTTCATTTGTATTCATGCACAGGACACTTAAAATATTAAGCAGGGGCCAGGTTCTCAGATGCACCCTGCTCACTAACGGTTTCAGGGAAGGAAAAAGAAAGAAAGACTAAGCAGCATTTGGGAGGTGGGAAGTGAAGGTGTTGGGGGGCTGGGTAGGAGGCACTAGAGCCATTACCATTTAAGAAGTTAAAGGAAATTAAAACCACCAAGAAGAAATAAAAATAAAGCACTTTTCCCCTGCTGTGGTTTCCTATAAACTCCAAATGTTGCAAGCACTCATACAAAAAAAGTGGCAATTCTTTACAAGAAAAGAAGAAAGCATACTTTCTTCTGCCTTGGCTTTGTGATTTCAAAGCCCCTTTGATACCATGAGTAGAAAAGTGCAAAGAAGGGCATGGATCAGGGTCCGCTTCAAACCCCACCTCTCCCACTATTTCAGAAGCAAACCATGGGGTAAAAGAAAGCCTTGCCCAACGACAGATTTGCATAGAGAAGGAACTCTATCCTGGTAACACAAGTTTCCACAAGTAGCTTCCGGGTGACCATTCTCAGCCCTGCCCCTCTTCGCCCTGTGTAAGTTCCCTGCTCCAGGCACACTCTCACTGTCTGGGATGCACGGGTAATTGGCTGGGTCAGGTCTCTCTCTGGTTTGCTCAGGGTGAGATGGCTCATCTGGCCCAGGTTTGTGCATTCCATCATCGCCCCACGTAATATTCTCTGGAAGCTGTGGCACAGCCAGTGGAAAAAGATGGCCTCATTGTTGACTAACTGTCTTAAGTCTGGCCTTTGTCCAAAGCAGAGCCCCAGACTAGACTTAGGCGCAGGTGGCTTATTTAAGAAGTGATTCCAGAAGCACAAATATGGATGTAGGGGGAAGACAGGGATGGGAGAAAAGCCAATAGGGTATGCTGTTATCTCAGCGTACTATTCACCCAGGTTTTACCTTTTACAGTAGTTCCTAGTATCACGGGATGTCTGACCTTTCTCCCCTCTCTCGTGCAAGAATCCAATTACATGAGCAGTGGCCAAGACTCATAAGGGCAAAAGCTCTTATCCTGTTTGTAAGATGATTTCAAACTATCCACATACTTTAGCAAAAATGTTAAACTCACTATTAAGACTAAAAGGTAGCTGCAAATTTTCTTTCTATTTATTTATTTTTCAATTACACTTTACATTCAGCATTATTTTGTATAAGTTTCAGGTGTACAGCATTGTGGCCAGACAGTCATGTATTTTACAAAGTGTTTCCCCAATCCTGGATATTTCCAGGACCCATCTGATACCACACATAGTCATTACAGTATTATTCACCATGTTCCCTAGAGTGTACTTTACATCCCCGTGACGGTTTTGTAACTGCCAATGTGTACTTCTTAATCCCTTCACCTTTTTCACGCTGTCCCCCCTCCGGCAACCATCAGCATTCTCTGTATCTATGAGTTTGTTTTGCTTGTTTGTTTCACTTTTTCTCTAGATTCCACATATAAGTGAAATCATATGCATTTATCTTTTTCTGATGGGCTTATTTCACTTAGCATAATACCCTCTAGGTCCATCCATGATGTTGCAAATGGTAAAATTTCATTCCTTTTATGGTGAAGAAAATATTCCATTGTATACCTTGGCTTTTTTATTCGATCCTTTATTGATGGGCACTTGAGTTGCTTCCAATGATCATAGGGGTGCATATATTCTTTCAAATTAGTGTTTTGGGTTTCTCTGAATATATACCCAGAAGTGGGATCACTGGGTCATAAGGCAGTTCCATTTTTAACCTTTTGAGGAACATCCATATTGTTTTCCGTAGTGCTGCACCAGTCTGCATTCCCACCAACAGTGCACTAGGGCTCCCTTTTCTCTGCATCCTCACCCACATTTGTTGTTTGTTGATTTATTGATAACAGTATAATAGGTGTGAGGAGAGAGCTCATTGTGTGGTTTTAATTTGCATTTCTCTGATGATTAGTGATGTTGAACATCCTTTCATATGTCTATTGGCAACCTGTATGTCCTCTTTGGAGAAGTGACTATTCAGGTCCTTTTCCTATTTTTTAATTGAACTGTTATTTTTTGGTGTTGAGTTTTATAAGTTCTTCATAAATGTTGAATATTAACCCCTTACCAGGTATCATTGGTGAATATGTTCTTTCCACCAGTTCATTATCTTTGCATTTTGTTTATGATTTCCTTTGTTGTACAAAAACTTTCAGTTTGATGCAGTCCCATTCATTTATTTTTTCCTTTGTTTCTTTTGCCTGAGGAGACATATCAGAAAAAATATTGCTATAAGAAATGTCTGAGATTTTACTGCCTATGTTTTCTTCCAGGGGTTTTATAATTTTGAGTCGAACAATTAAGTCTTTAATCCATTTTGAGTTTATTCTTGTGTTGAGGTGAGAAGGTGGTCTAGATCTATTTGTGTGTGTGTGTCTGTCCAATTCTCTCAACACAACTTATTGAAAGGCTGTCTTTACCTCATTGTATGTTGTTGCCTCCTTTATCAACTGTTAGTTGACCACATGGGCATGGGGTTTATTTCTGAGCTCCCTATTCTGTTCCATTGATACATATGTCTGTTTTTATGCCAGTACCAGGCTGCTTTGATTACCATGATCTTTGATATCAGGTAGCATGATTTCTCCAACTTTGTTCTTTCTCAAGTTTGCTCATGGCTATTCAGGGTCTTTTGTGGTTCCACATAAATTTTTGGATTATTTGTTCTAGTTCTTTGAAATACTCCACTGGTATTTGATAGGAATTGCATCAACTATATAAACTGCTTTGGGAAGTATGGATATTTTAATGATGTTAATTCTTCCTGTCCATGAGCATAGTATTTGTTTCCATATATTTATATCTTTTTCAATTTTTCAGTGTTTATAATTCTGTGAGTACAGGTCTTTTACCTCCTTTGTTAAATTTATTCCTAGGTATTTTATTTTATTTTTTGATTCCATTGTAAATGCAATTGTTTTGTTAATTTTCCTTTCTGAAAGTTCATTATTGGTAAAAAAAAAATGCAACCAATTTCTCAATATTTATTTTACACCTTGCTACTTAGCTGAATCTGTCAGTTCTAGTAGTTTTTAAAATTTTTTAGTGGAATCTTTAGGATTCTCTCTGTATAATACCATGTCATCTGCTAATGATAGCTTTACTTCTTACTTTCCCATTTGCACGCCTTTTATTTCTTCTTCTTGTCTGATCGCTGTGGCTAGGACTTCCTGTACCATGTTGCATAAGAGTGGTGAAGGACATCCTGGTCTTTTTCCTAATCTTACAGGAAATGCTTTTAGTTTTCCCCCATTGAGTATGATGTTAGCTGTGGGCTTTTCATATGCAAATTTTCTGATAAATCTGGACTATCACCACACTGCAGCTTCTGGCAATAGGTGATGCAGTAAACACAAGGGCAAGGGGAGAGGGGCAGGCAGGGGGATAAAGAAGAGCCCACTATATAATTTAAATTGCCTCCTGGTGTGCCGTGTCCAGGACGGCCCCAGCTATACCAGAATTCTGCAGGTGCAGACCTCCATATGCCCTTTGGGGTAGCTCGATGCTAAGCATAGCAGACCTTGCCTAGCCAAACTCCGAAGCTCTCCTCCCCCCCAACTCCCCACATAACCCCTGTCCAAAGACCCAGAATCCTGCTTCTCTCACAAGCCTGACATGTGCCACAAAGGAAAGGGCAGATTTAAGTACCCTCAGCACAGCACTCAGCCAGCCAGTGTCAAGCCCCCTTGACTCTCTGACCTGGTGACCCCATTCTGACAACTGCACCTTTTCCCTGCTCCTCAACTCTGCCTACCACCCACAGTGCCTGTCTGGGGCGAGTGAACCCAACTTCTCACACAACTGGTTGGCTTAAGTGGGTAAGTCAATTCCTGGCTTTCGCTTTCTGCTCAACCCACCACCATCACTTCTCTCTCAGACTGCGTTTTGACAAGATGTCTTAGAGGCATACATATGTGCCATGAAAGGCACAGACTAGGACCTTTTTGCAAATCGAAACTCTAAAAATACAGTGAGTCAAATGTCTTCCATGCAGCGATGACAAGAAAGTCATTACTGCTTTAGCAGGACATCGGGCTAATCAGGAAACAGTGCTGCCTGATCCCAGGTAGTCACGATGACAAGCCAGGAATGGGTGAGAGCAAATATCATCTTTATTTGGTGAGAAGGAGGGTAAGCAGTGACCTTACCCCTCCAGAGAAGCCTGAATCTGTGAGTCATCAAGGCTTGCCCAAGAGCCTTCTATATACTGTGCTAAATTTAGCAGTTTAATAGACTTGAGTCAGGCCTGAGGAAAAATTTTCTGGCCATAATTAGCAAATTTACAAACTTGGGCATATTCCTGAGGCTGTCTTGTGTAGCCTCCCTGTTTTCTAACTCCTACATATTTGTTAGACATTTTGGGGGGCAGGGGGATGCCAAATCAGTGGTGTCAAGCTGAATTCCAGAAAACCCTAGGGTATTTTAAAGTCCCAGATTTCCGCAATGCGTGCTTTAAGATCTGGTTAAGATTTCGTTTTTTAATGAAAATTTACATTTTGGGTGGGGAATTTACTTTTGACCACTTAAAAACGGTAAATAAAAAGCGGTGCTCATGCATTTATACGAGTCTTAGATGTTGAGCACACCAAGGCTCGAGGGCTGCTGCAAGGTTCATTCATGTGTGCGCAGACCCTGAAATCGAGCTTCTCCTGCAGCACAACCCCAGCTGAGTGCAGCGGCATCTGCTAACTAATGGCGACCACTCACAAAGACTGACCTGCGCGGGCCAGCATCCTCCCATCACACGCGATCAGAACGAGGCGCTGAGGCGGACGTGGATTCGCCGCTGCCGTCCCTAGCTTCCGATCTGAAAGTGTTGTCCTCTCAAAACAGCTGCGTGACTCTAATTGGCTGGCTTTTGAGTAAGTAAATGTGAAAAGGTTGCACTTCTGAAATAAATTCACCCAAATATGCCTCAAATGCCACTTTTATTCATGCTCTTTATTGGTGTTCTATATAGATTTGTTCGGAAAAACTAGTAAGTCCCAATTAAAAATAAGTTGGAGACCACTGGTTTGGATGAAGGTGGGGGGTGACCGCCGAACAAGTCCAATCTGATTACATCATCACAACACTGCTTCCAACTGTATCAGAGAAATGACATTTTAAGGTGAAAGAACACTTATGTGTTAAGGTATTAAATGAACAAAGCCTGTTCAGATGAGCTGCACACAACCCGATACTCTATATACAGACAGCTGACCCTGGAACAACGTGGGGGTTAGAGGCACCAGGCCCCATGCAGTTGAAAATCCTCATGTACCTTTGACTCCCCCAAAACTCAATTACTAATAGCCTACTGCTGACCAATAACATAAACAGTCCATTAACACATATTTTGTATGTTATATGAGCTATATACTGTTTTCTGACAATACAGTAAGCTAGAGAAAAGAAAATGCTATTAAGAAAGTCATAAGGAAGAGAATAAACCCTTACAGGACTTATGGAAAAAACCCACATGGTCAGGGGACCCACACAGCGCAAACCCATGCTGCTCGAGGGTCACCTGTGCACACACAGGTGACATCCACACACCACATATTGCGTATGCTAGAAGAGACCAAAAAGGTATGTGCCAATGTTATGAACTATCCAGAAAGCTGATTTAAACTATTTTATAAGGCAAAGGAACATGGCATCTCCTGAGCATGGAAGGATGGGTGTGATTGGCATTACTTCCAAATACAGAAAGTGAATGCGTGGGATGAGCCTGGAGTTCGCTAAGCCCACCCTGGGTGCTTTTTCACTCACTCCTGGTTGGCTGCTTGGCAAAGAGGCCCATGCACATAAACAGTGAGATGGCCATACAGCTCCCTGGTTATGGGCATTGGCTTAGAAATATAGGCAACTGGGTCCAGGTTCAAGTTCCAATTCTCTCCCCCAAAACCTGTGTAACCTTGAGCATACTTGACCTCTCTCAGCCTCAGATTTTCTCATCTACAAAATGAAGGTGATAATACCTACCCCGCAGGACTATTGTAAAAAATGTTTAATATGCTTCGAGCCCTAGGACCATGCCTCACTCATATGGAACGTCCAGTAAGTGGCAGCTATTACTGCTCGGCCATCTTTCATGCCACAAGGAGTTTCCAGTCCAGTGAGGAAGGCGGTAGACATGTAAACAGATAAATCCCATGACCACCCAATCGTCACTGCCATGGATGCACAAACAGTGTATTTTGGGACTGAAAGGAGATGTATGTGATGAAGTGAGCTCCAGGGAGTCTGAAACTCTTGGTCATTCACCATCAAGGAGAGATTACTGCAGGCTTAGCCAAGATATTTTGGGTCCCTGAGCTGGCAAGCAAACCCACAGAAGCAAAGAGCAGAAGGCTTTGGAGATGCATCAGCTGTTTTGCTGCAGGTTGAACCTGAGCGCTCGGCAAAGGTGCTCTGTTTCAGGGCCCATTGAACACGTGGAATGGTAGGATGGCCAGTCAGAACTCTTGGACAGCCCAGTAAGGTTTGGGCTCAGAGTGGCAACTGTGGGCCTAGGCCTGCCTGCCCTAATGAGTTCTAGTTGGTGTACACCTTCACTGTTACTACAGAACGTGGAGTTCCATCGTTTTGTGTCACCTGCTAAGCAGGGGTGTGTGTCTCCTGCAACTCAGAATATAGTTCTCCCCGCAACACGCTGAACCCCTCAGCTCACACCACGTTCCAGCTTTCAACCTCGGAATGCTATTTTCAGTAGCTGTTCCCTTCGAGGGAACAGGGAGAAGGGATGAAGTTTGAATAATTTGATGGAGAGGACGACTAGATTTTAAAGACAGAGACACAAATTAGCTCCCAATGTCTTGTACAGTCTCTCACGCAATGTAAGATTTGAGCTTTGGAGATGAGTTGTTTTTTTTTTTTTTCTTATTTGGTCTTTTGCTGTTTTGATGACATGGAAAGCAGATAAGAAAGATAAGGCCCCCAAACAAGGATGATGTCAGCACTTAGCGAGGGAGGCAAGCAGGGGCGGCGGAATCATACAGTTGCATTAGTAATGCAGCAGGCAGAAAGAGGTGGGGATGAGGAGGAAGCTGGGAGACCTAGTGATGGACCACTGTGGCCCGGGGGATGACCAGTACTGGGCAGAGAGGGAACAGTAGCGAAGCAGGCTGGGCGGTGCAGAGTGAAAGCACTCAGGAGTTCGCAGCTGCCGGTGGGGTTCCACGCCTCATTCCTTCAGCCACTTGTGACTTGAACCACATCTGACTTCAGCTCCCTCAGCTCCTTTTAGACACTGAAAACCTCCCACCTTAAGCCTTCTCAACTCCTCAGCTCCTCTGCCTCAGAACTTTCTCCAAAGCTGCAGAATATTTTCAGCCAAGTGCAGAGGAGTTAATGAGAGTGAGGGAAGAGAGAGGTAAGGAGAGGGAGCAGAGGTAAGGTGAGGGGCTGATGGATAATGTTCCAGCATTCAAACCTGTCTTTGGGGGCGATTACTTTAGGTGTATTCTAAGCAATTCCTCAAAGGATCACCAATGAGACATAGTCCCAGTTGCCCAAAGTGGCAGCCAGCTCAATATTTCAATATTATGTTAGCAATATTGATGGGGTATCAATCTTTCTGCCTTCATTCCAGCTTCTTGAGAGCACCTCCCAAATAAACTACCTGCACCTAAGTCTGTCTCAGGCTGGGCATTCACGGGGCTCCAAAGTAAAAGAGGATTGAAGGAAGGAGGTTGGTGGTGGCAGCAGCCTCAACAGAAAAAGAGCAGATACGATACGCACATGAAAAGGTCCTGCAATGTACAATATTAATCATAGGAACACAGGGCCGAAAGGAAGCTTAGGACAGTAGTCCGCATTCTCACCTTAAGGCAGCTACTTCTACATCCCAGGCCGGGGAGACTCTCTTAAAAGTTGCTATGTGAAAATATCATTAACAAAATCGATGAAGTTAATCATTATCATTAACACTGACAACAAATTAGACCTCTAGTGACCAAAAGCCTGAAACAAGATTATCACTGTTATAAACCAATCTGATCAATGCTATGTGGGAGGTCGGCGTGTGAGTTATTTGCTCATTACACTAAACCTACCACCTCGCTTCCTTCCCACATCAATAAGGGCTTTTGTTTTTACCATGTACAGCCGTCAACAGGATCTAAAGTTTTCCCAACTCACTGGTCAGGACCAGCAAACCTATTTTGCTTACTCTCCTTTAAGCACTTGGTGTGCATTCAGTTTTGAAAGTCTAGTTTCTAACACATTTCTTTAAAAATCACTTAAAAACCTAAATACGATTTTAGCCCTCAAATGATCACTCCTCTAGTTTTGTAGACATTCTCGGGGACATTGTTGGCCAGTGAGTAAACATTTTATTGGATAAGGATTCGACTTGTTGTTCTCTAAAAAGAAAGAACCATGCATTTCCACAGCAAGCTATTTCCTTGATAAAATCACCTTCTGTATATTGAACTCCTCTTTCAACACTGATATTAAATATGGAATTCCCAGAATTATTCAAATGGTGAAGTAAAGTTATAAATGAATTTCAGATAACATGTAAAATGAGGGTGGATCTTTTGAAAGTGTCTTGATTAAGTAGTCATTACAAGGCAAATCACTCTTCAGCAGAAAGAAAGCATGTTTTTTTTTTTTTCCTGGTGCATAAGGGAAAAAAAATGAGTTCTCAGAGGGAAAATTAGAGCCATTATCTGGACTATTTGGGATAGAGCTGTGGATTGCAGAAAGCTATTCAAGATCCACAATCTTTAGAGAGTACATGTAGCCGGTTGTAATCGACAATGAACTCCAGTCGCGTTTCTAAGAGGCACATAGTGGCAATGTGCAATAGTGGTGGTAATTAACAGCCATAAAAATCTGAAATTGGCACAGGGACAAGAAAGCGTCCTGGCATCACGAGCACTAACGGTCTAATAGCCGAGCTGCAGGGCTCCTCTTCAGTTTGAATAATGTCCGCCAGCATTCTCAGTCACCACTTCTCTCCCCTTCTTTTTGCATTACTCTGCAGGAATTGTATGGAGCCTGCTGTGATCAAGAGATAAAAAGGCAGGAAGGTTCTCTTGGATAGGAGTCGGAGCGATCAGAAAATACACCGCATACAAGCCCTTACTGCTGACCCACACAGTAAATAATAGTACGAGAGTGTGGGATCTCTGACATGGGGGGTCGAAGTGTGCCTGGCCTTGTTGCTTGTATTTGCAACAAATTAAAAAGCTGCGTGAAACTGCAGGGGTGTGAGCGGAGAGCTGGGCTGCAGTGGTAACCAGCTCGTTCCTTCTCTGTGACGGCTGAGGGCTGTGTCTGCAGAGTGTGAATCCTTCCGACGCAGACAAGAAGCAGGAGGGTGCATTAGGAGCAATCTCATTGCTGTCGGGCAGATCAGAGTTCAAGTCCTACAGCGGCCATTCACCTGAAGGTTGACTGTGAGAAAATTACTTTATTTTTCGGCTCAGTTTCCATTCTGAAAAATAATGGGAATAACCCTGCAGGGTTGCCGAAAGCCTTAAACGTGATTGTGTATGCAAAGTGCTTCGTACAGCGCTTGGCCCAGTAATACTCAATAAATGCTTGCCATGGCTTCCAGAGAGGAGGAAAACTACCTGATTTTTCTTCACCGTATGTAGAATATGGCAGCAGGGCCCAGGTTGAAGTAAAACCAAAACATTGTAGAGGAGATTCACGACAGAGCAGACCTTTCTACCATTCCAGTGTAATATCCACCATGTTCCTAGTACCGGGCTGTGTGGTTTCTGATGAGATTCTCCACTTGCTGATCACTGGGGGAATAAAAGGCAAACTCTCTCTCTGTGAGTCTGATTCCAAGCCCTGTGCTGTTTTCACTGCAGCTCACGGCACAGAGGCAAGAACAGGGATGAGAAGCCAGCTTCCTGAGCCGATCTTTCTGAGCATTACCATGGGGGTGATAGGACCACGAAAATATTCATTCTCCCACCCCCTCCCTCTTGCCAGTTGCCTTTGTGAATTAATTTGTTAAACAAAATAGTTTTTAACTCACCCCTATGTGTGTGACAATCTTAAAATCATTTTTAGAAAATTGTATTTCCTAAGATAAGAATTATATGAAAATTGTGGGAAAAATACATAAATGTATAAGTATTTTCATATACCTGGAATATTGTGTTAGAGACTGGTGCTTCTGAGAGCCACCATGCCAACGACTGTGGCATGAGGTCAAAGTGCAAGCATGGCAACTGCAAAAGCAATTGTCTCAACACACAACAAATGCACTGCCATCCCCATCACAGACCCCACCCACTGAGTGGTGTTCCGCACATGGACCCCATTCTTACAAGTCCAAGTATCTGTCTGACCAAACGAAGAACCTACCGTAAGCCAGGGACTGTTGTAATGAATTGTTAATATTCAAGGGGTCAGCTTCAAGGGACCTCAAAACGAGTTTCATTTTGCAACAAACTCTTTTACAAGTGGAACGGTTACTGCTACTTACGTCTCTTCCATATATGTTATGCACACCTATATATACACCATATGCACGGTCTACCCCGCGGGAAAGTGGAGTCTCAGTTCCGTTGCAAGTTGAGTTGACTCCAGCCAACGTAATATCTTTGCAGTTCAATGTCATCTTTTGTAAAATGGACATGACGACACCTATCTTTCATGGCAACTTAAAGGTGTTAAATGGTACCTATTTAGAGAGAGCTTAGCACAGTGTCTGCCATGGTGTGGCTTAATAAATAATAGCTAAATTATTTGCAGTTACATGCAAGTTATTTGTAGCTAAATTGCTTGCAGTTAAATGAATGGACTGCAGTTTTATAAAACCAAGTCAAATTATGCCCTATTTTAGTTTGCTCAAGGAGACAAAAAAGGAAAAAAGGATGCTTAGCTCTTTTTTCCTTTCAGCAGTTAAAAGAAACCATGCAACCACAATATGAAGGGGCCACACACCGTCCATAAAATGGGAAGCAGTTCCTTCTTTTCAGATCCAGAGAAAATGAACAGTGGCCAGTGGCAGAGCATTAGCAATGAATCAATAGGATCGCTATCATCGCTCTGGGCCAGTTTATGAAATCCTGGATGAAGCCTGTTTGGAAGAGGCGACATCTGGGACTTCCTAGATTGCTTAATATTTCATTAGAAGAGGCAAGCTCCTTCGCGCTGCTGAGAGTGCTGGAACATCGGTTCAGGAAAGGCTCGGTGTCACGGGGGAGGACTGCGGGGCCCACTGAGAGGAAACTTGCCCTGAATCCCCGGTGACAAGTACTAAACCCAGAACTCAAAGCCAAACCTGCGGATGTCCCCCAGCAGAACTCGCCAGTCTATCACTCAGCACCCCAGCTGTTACCAGATACCATGGGTTTAATTCTGGGTAATGATTATGACTTGTTAAATTTTTAACTACCCCTAAAACGAACTTCAGCTGAAAACACTGAGCATTCCCAAATGCTGTATAATTTCTGCAAAGGCGGCTGGTATGGCGATTTTATTTCTTGAAAATGGGGCAATGGACTGTTTAAGCAGTGAGCATTCTTTCAAAACCGGGGCTTCCTTTGACAGCCCAATGAAGCAATTTGGCTCCTTTCAAGATGCTTATCTCTCCATGAGGATATGATAATTAAAAGTTGGGAAGCTCAAAACCTTTGTAAAGAGTTTTTTATTACTGTCACATTTAATGGGACACAGAGGCTGTGTTCTTCAAAGCACTGATATGACTTTTGGCTTAAAAAAAAAAAAGGTGACTTTTTTCAAGTCTCCTTGGTTTAACTGCTCATTTCTGCAACCTTGAGCCACTGAGAGGAAGACAGCATTACAGCTGATGACTTTTTAAAAAAAAAAAAAAAAAGCAAAGATGCCCAAAATGATGTTTGCTGTCTCTTGCGGAACTCATACCTCACACTTTTCCTGTTACTCCTCAGTATAACCAGAGAGGCAGAAACCTCACTTGGAGGATGTGGGTTCTGTGTTCTTCAGCATGCAAAGTTATTTTTTTTTTCTTTCAGATCATTACGCCAGGTACCTTGGTGCAGAGTTGCTCTCTGAACAGGGAGCACACACAACATTTGAGACCCTTGCAGGCTGCTGGACAGGGTGTAGCCACTTCCCTAAGGGGTGTCAGTTCACTCTGGGGGCCTCTGTTTGGGGTCCAACACATTGTTGCAAGGGACAATCAGAACCACAGTCATTAGGCCATATCAAGAATGTTAGTCCCTGTGACAAAGATCACAGGGGTGACAGAGAGCACTAACTTTCCCCAATAGGCCCTGATTAGGAGTACGAATATAGGCTTGCAAAGGATGGGGGTCAAAGAATATCACTTCTGAGAAGTACGAAGTGGAAAAACATTGGTGATTTATTTCAGAATCATTAGGTGGCCTCTTCCTTCCTCTCCTGGAAATGAGTCATCGTACCTGAGGGATCATATATGTGTACGGATAACGATGTCTCTCTGTGTTAAAAATCTGGCTGTGGCTTTCAGTTGAAGTCTAGGAAAGGTATCTGTGCCTGGCAACTGGTGATAAGCGCAGGGGCGTCTTGGCCATTTTTCGCACTGAGACATTAGTTCATGCGCAGTGCACAGCTCCATGGACAAGGCCCAGGCGCAGTGACTGACCCTGGAACTCCAAGCAATGGGTCTGTTCTAAACTTCCAATGATCCAACCGAGTTAACATTTCTCTTTTGTCAGCTGCCTTTGGGAGGATGTTGACTAGGAACCCCAAGCTCTGTGGCCCCTTCTGAAAGAAGGAAGGGCACATGGGACTGTGGCTCTTGTTTCCTAGGTAATATCAACTAATCAGCTCCAGCCTAACAAACACGAATAGCCGTATCCTTTCCATTCTCTTCCATCTCTAAGTTTTCAAGATTTCCATTGATAAGACCCCTAGGGGATTCAAGAGGTTGGTTATATAATTCACAACATGCAGCGCTGAGCAATCATAAGGCAAACTCTATTTAAATCTCCAGATCCGGTAATTACAACAGAGAAGGAAGCATTGCCTCAAGGAGAAGTAGGCTGGTGTGATTATTTTATTGTAATTACTAGCTTAACGTCTGACTTTCCCACTCTACCATAAGCTCTAGCAGAAAGGTACAATATCTGCCTTGTTCAAGGCTTTAGGCTCAGGATCTCGAAGTTTGGCAGTAATAACACCAATCTTAAGGTTTATCAGGAGGAACTAAACAAGATCAGTGAATGAGACCTTAGCACCATGCTTAGAACATACCAGATAGTCAATAAATATTTTGTTAAATAAAAGTAATAGAGGAGCACAAAGGGGAAGAAGGAAGTTTATAACTTAAGAAGCTCAAGATTAAGTTTTATTGACATCATAGTCATGAATGCTAATATTTATTTAGTGCTTAGTGTGTGCCAGGCTCTCTACTACCTTATTTAATTCCTGACAACAAGGCTAAGAAGTAGGCACTCTCATTGCACCTCTTAATAGATGAATAGATGTAACAGGGAAGTACTACTCCCTGTTACAACTCCCCATCATTCATCCTAGCCCCGTCTGAAAGCTGCCACCGAACATCACCAACCAAGAGCCTCAAAAACAATACTTCAAAGTGGAGGAGATCGTGCCCGTGAAAGTCCTATGCAAATTGCAAAGCTCAGTACAAATACATGTAAGCTGGCCTCCGATGTTTGCATGCATCATCATTAAGGGTTTTTTTTTTTTTTTTAAGCAAAACGGGCAAGGTTTTTATTTTATTTTTTTCCACGAAACACATGCCAGCCTCAAGAATTCCCAAATCTATGCACCATTCTGTTCCAATAAAAATTATCAGAAGACTTCACTTATCAACCATTTCTGCAATTTAGGAATGAACTAAAACTGCAAAGCAAATTATTGTTCAGAAGAATCGGTCTTCTGTTTGGCAGCTGAGGTGGGTGTAACATGGGCACAGCAACGAACAGCAGAAGCAAAAATTATTCTCACAGAGTGGCAAGTCTCCCTTGTGAAACTGTGTCCAGACAAGCGTTCACTGAAAAGCTCTTATAATTTCAAGAGAAAGAACAGAGTTCCTCTGGAGAGGGCTCCATGCATTATTAAAAGTATTTTTTAAAATAATATCCTCCCTCCCCAATTTCCCTAAATGAACCCTTCTGTCATCGATCAATGAACCCCACTGACAGTGAAGACACAGGGTGTCCCTAGTTACCAGGACCCAGTAAGGGTGTGAAGTTGAAGGGAAATTATTTCCTATCCATAGCAAGAAGCTGGTCCAATGAGAAGACAGAACTTTAACAATGGGGGCTGTTCCGGAAACAAAGACATTCTAACACAAGGGGGTACTTCTGTTTAAAACAAAAGCAATTTCCCAATGAAGTCTGTTGTTCTGCACCAGCTTTTGGGAACTCAAGAGGGAGAGCAGCACATGGGAACTCTCGGGGAGCTAGCCCTGCCTTCTGCGGAGGAACTCCAATAACCTGTGTTTCGATGTTGAATGGAAAATGTTTGGGCATGGTGGGAGAAGAAAAACAAAAAAAAAAGGAGCAAGGCTCAGAAGAGTTCAGGGTCCCTAGTGTTTGGGCTGAGGAATTAAACACGTCTAAGGAGCTGTCATAGCAGAAAGATGAACGCCAGGTCCCACACTCCACTGACATTTACCTCAACTACTGAGTATTAAATATTTACAGAGCATTTGGGCTTGTAGAGTGCTTTCTAATTCTCCTTCAGATTTTTGCCTTCTGTCCAGATGGGGAAGTGCTGCTATTACTCCTACTTTTATTGGTGAGGAAGTGACTTAGCCAAAATTGCAAAGCTCACGGAAGAGTTGGGGCTGGTGTGAGTAAAAAGAATACAGTCGGTGCGTGGACCCACATTCACAGAGCACCCAATCCACACCCAGGGGAAATTCTGTAAGAAAGTAATTATCTGCTTATTTTCTACTAAAAAAAAGTCTACAATCTGTGTTTGCCACAAGCAAGATACTGGATTCTCTCTCTTTTTTTTTTTTTAGATTCTTTAATTGCAGTGACATGAGAAGAACAGAAAGTGATGTACCATGTATAAATATGGCCAAGGCCAAGCTGAAGTTCACAATGGCTGCTACCCTGATCACTTTCTCTACCTTCTCAGCTATGAAGCTGTCAGGGTCAAGAACCTAGCACCTGCTATATTTTAAATAGAATAAAGTGACCAAATTCAGGTTCTCCCATCACCTCCATGTCCTTCTTTCATAGAGTGATCTCAAGAAAGCATCATCCATCTCCTTTATGGGATTCTACAGTCAAACAAGCATAGCAGTCACAACAACAATAACTAATAGTTACAGAGCATGTGCCATGTGCCGGATGCAAAACACTTTGCATCTAATTACTCATTTAATCTTCATAGCCACACTCTAACGTAGTTACAACTATAAGAGCCACTTTACAGATGTGGAAATTAAGCCCCAGAGAATCCGACTGACTACATCACAGCTACACAGTGGCAGAGCAAGGATTTGAACCAACGACTCATGCTCTTGATCATTAGGCACAATAACATCACACCAACGTCAGGCAGTGAGTTTGCACACAGGATGCATCTTCTTTGCGTTCAGTGCACCATTTCCACTTCTGCTGGCCTCCTCCTTTTGGATGAGGCATGATCCTCACACGATCACGTCCCAGTCGTATGCCCAAGTCTACCAAGGCTTGGTGGCAAAGCATAGATTTTATTTCCTTGTGTTAAAAGTCTCTAGGTAATTTTGATTCAGGTGCTATGCATTGATATTCAGATAAGCGTGGTTAGAAGCATGTATTTTACCCACTCCAAATTTTTAAAACTATGAATCTGAGCATCCTCCCCACTTGTATTCTTTTATGTCAGGGGTGTCTACAAGCTGACTCTTGGCCTGTATTTGTAGAGCTGCCACACTAAGAGAAAGGAGTATGCGATTAAGACTGTATGTGACCCACAAAGCCTATAATATTTACTATTTAGCCCTTTCTAGAAAAAAAATGGCAGATCTTAGGTAATTTCTAAGGTTTACCAGAGAAGTGTATTTCATATTTCTCTAGGCATCTTGCACTTTCCATTGCCAAATTCAGATGTGCTCTTCATCTGATTAGCTCATGTGTGAGAAAATAAACCAGAAAGACACCACAGATGTGATTAACAGTTAATGGGGTGCTGGGAGCTAGCTTGCACAACCAATTATGTGCACATCTTTCTAGATCAGCATTTGATGATTCTGCGCAGGCAACCTGGAGCCAGCCATGGTGGGAAAATATTTACACCATAGAAATTGGCAAAAACTACCAATTCTACCTAATCCTGTGAGAGAGAAATACATCATAATAATTCCTCATTCTCCAAAAATATCCTAGGATCAGTATTAAATGGTGATTTGTAGAAGATACAGAGGTGAGCATATAAATATTGTCTTTTTAAAGAAAGTTGAGAAAGTCAGTGTTTAAATCAAGAGTCCCAAACCCAGATATCCACAGTGGCTGGGCAGGGAGAATACACATGTGAACGGGCTGCATGAAAAACAATAGGAAATGACAGGCTGTGGAAACCAGAAAAGAAAATCAAAGACATTCAAATTAAAAAAGAAAATCAAGCCCTTTGCCAGCCAAACAAAAGAGCATCTGCTCATTTATGGCCTGGGCTTGAGGCAAGCATTGTGAAGTAGGAAAGTTTGCCTGTGAAAAACAGTCTTGGCTGGTGTGGCTTAGTGGGTTGAGTGCTGACCTGCAAGCCAAAGGGTCACTAGTTCAACTCCCAGTCAGGGCACATGCCTGTGTTGCAGGGCAGGTCCCTAGTAGAGCGTGTGCAAGAGGCAACCACACATTGATGCTTTTATCCCTTTCTTCCTCCCTTCCCCTATCTCTAAAAATAAATAAATAAAATTAAAAAAAATTTTTTTCTGCCTCTCCTGGGTGTTTTACTGCACTGGTTTTAAAAGCAATAGAAAGGATTCTCATAAGTAAAAGTGTACCAACTCAGCATTATTGAAATAAGGAATAAGTTATTGAAAGAGGTGACTGGCTCACCTGTTCTGGAGGATGTTTCCAAATGAAGGCATCACATTAAGCTGAGGTCATTTATGTTTGTACAGAGGCAGAGAGATCGATTGACAGGAGGGCCCCTAAGCATCCTGCCTGCGCTGTATGACTCCTAGACTGAGCGTCCTTCCACAGATGGGGGTGGAAGTTTTTCACCTGTCGGACGTTTGCTGACTATTTCAAACCACATGGAAGGCAGGCATTTCATTAAGTGTTCCTTTCAAGAGCTTTTAATGATATTGTCATAGACTGGAATAATGGATATGTCTCTTAGAGGAAAAAATTTTCTTCCTCTTCCTAGCCATTATCAGGGAGATGTTTTTTTTAGATGGGAACCCTACACAAAAGTCAGAGGGAGCCCCCCACACAGCATGAATTTCTAAAAACTAAGTAGTTCCCCTGTGGCTCTTGTAAAAGGTGGGAAGGAGGACAGAGCAGCCCACATACTGTGAGTGAGGATGGTGACACGTTAAACCCACAGTGATCCCTGGGAATAAGCCCTAAGAGAGAATATGGGGAGATATCCAAATGTGCAAAAATAAGACATTCCAAAGAAATGTACAGCGAGGGGGGTACACTACAGGAATCCCTCTGGAGGCCTTGCAGGGGTCTCCGGAGTGGGTGCCTGGCCCCTGGAAGTGAGTGAAAAACAATGAGTTTCCGGAAAAGCTGAGGCTGCAGATAAAGGTTGCCCAGCCATCCTTTGCGGTCACAGAAACCTTGGAGGAAGCCATGAGGCTGTGTCCTGGAGACACCACGCAAAGTGGGCAAAATGTTCACCGTAACACACAATCTATTTTGTCCTTTTTGTCCCTCATCCCTGACATTGTGCCAATTATGTGTTATAATCAGAAAACACTGTCACTAAATTGGCTTAAAATGCAATGACTAAAAACCTTTGTTTTTACAAAGAAAGAAATATTCTTGCCCAACCCCCAAATTCATGTGTTGCAACCCTAACCCCCAGGTGAGAGTACGAGGAGGTGGGCTTTTGGGGAGTGCTCCGCTCTCATGAGCGAGATTAGTGCTCTCATACAGGAGCCCTAGAAAGCTCCCTTGTCCCTTCTGCCTGTGAGGACACGGTGAAAACATGGCCACCTGTGTGAACCAGGATGTGGGCTCTTGCCGGACAAGGAAGGTACCAGTGCCCTGATCTTGGACTTACCAGCCTCTGGAACTGTGAGAAATAAATAATTATTATTTTTAAGCCACCCAGTTTATGACATTTTGTTACAGCAATCGAAGCGGACTAAGAGAACAATCGATAGTTACTTATCAGGGTACTAAGGACCCTTAGGTGTGCGCACAACCAGGCTGCAGAACCCCTCTGTTGAACAAGGGTGGGAGCTCATCTTATACAGACAGTGGGAGCAGGATTCGACTCTGAAATATAAGGCGAAAATCCTGAAAGGCCAAAATGATTGCTGAGAAACTTCTCAAAGTGCCCTACATGGTACTGTGTGGGCAAACTTCTAAAGTAATTCTTATGCACCATCAAGTCCTTAGCACTACAAGCCTCCTAAAAGAAAGGTCAAAAAGTTCATATGATCTCACCGTTAACAGGAACCTAATCAACAAAACGAACAAGCAAGCAAAGTATAGCCAAAAACATTGAAATTGAGAACAGGCTGACAGTGATCAGAAGGGAGAGGGGAGGGGATAACAGGAGAAAAGGGGAAGGGTTTACAGGAACAATTATAAAGGACACGTGGGCAATAAGAAGCAGGGGTGGAAATCGGGGGAGGGAGGTGAGAAGAGCTGGGATGGTGGGGAGGCGTGGGGGGAAAGGCAGAAAACTGTACTTGAACAACAGTAAAAAAATTTTTTTTTAAAGTCCAACAAGTACATATCTGGACAGTCTTCATTTAGGATAGCTATCAAAACTCTAGCTGTTCTTGGAAGATAAAGTCTAAAAGGTTCTTACTTGTCTGTTGGGTTTCTGCTCATTCTATGATTATAACCATAATACGAATTAATAGATTTGCATAAGATATAAAGTTGGCAAACCGCTCTGATACCTTTGGGTTCTAAGTCAGTGACTGAATTAAGGAAGCGGAAATTCTTTACGGGTCTTTCTGCACAATGGTACTTTCGGGAAACCTCTGATTCGTAAGGACAAAGTATGTGAGGACAATCCCAATGAAGCTTAATCTTAAACTGACATCAAGTGTCTGTGTTTCATTATCACTTGGTGTCTGGAAATTGCACCTAACAGAGGTAATTACAAAACATGCTCAACACCCTTTGCTGGGTTTCTTGATCGATGTTCCTGATACCTGGCCAGCAGCACTCTTTTTAACGGATATCTGTAATGCAAGCAGGAGTAGTCAGACTATGAACAGAGAGCTGAGGGAAGAGACTTGTGAAGGTGTTTAAGGTACTGTGCATCAAGGAAGGAAGCTGAAAATCTACGGAGTTTAATTTGCTTACAAATAAGTCCCTATCTCCTGATAAAGTAAGACCACCTTGTAATCTAAGCATCAAACATGAAATAAACAGCAGGTAGCCTAGGTAGTAACTGAGGGGCTTTTGGAGGGGTGGGGCTTTTGTGGGTCCTCATTCTTAGCATGTTGGCAGGCAGTGGTACTGAAATAACTTCTCTGTTCCTGAATTTGTGCTTCTCAGACTAATACACAGAGCACACTGTTGTTACACCATAGGGTTCAAGAGAAGAAAATGTGCTTTTGTGGCCAGGGCAGGCAGTGGCTGGCGCAAGAAGTCTTTCCTACAAGAAGCTAGTGGGCTGGGCAAACTCATGTCTTCACCTCTACTTATTTCTGGTTCATGAGAAAGAGAAGCCGATTAAACCAACCCACAAAAGAAGATGTGAGCATCTCTTACACTAAAAATTAACTAGTACCTCTCACTTCCCTCTAAAAGCGAGCGGGTCCATTCCAGCGAAGACCATGTTAACACCATGATTCCCTGCTGCGGAGAGGTGTGCAGATTCCTTGGGCTACACAGGAAGATGACCATGACCATGAGCTGTCTTTTGTCTTGGCTCCTCTACCAGCCCCTGAGGCCGACCCTTCTGGAGAAGATGGATCATTCCCACTCCCTCAGAATACAAAACTAAACTTGATGTGGCATTAATTCAATTTTTTAGTGGTAAATGAAATGTAATTCTATCTCTGATTACAGGGGACTCAATGGGAATAACTTTTCATTTCCATGTTTTATTATTATTATTCTTAGTATTGGTGATTTTTCCAGGGCAAAAGAGCCTGTGACCAGATGCCTCCCATAGATTAATTTGGGGCACACTTGAGCCTCCTGCAACCAAAACAAGAGCAAACAGAAAATGCACATCACATATGTCCCTGCGGCCCCACCCCCTGTTCTCTCAATGTCCAAAGCATCTAGGATTATTGCATGTTTTAAAATCAAACCTAGGATTAAAGTAATATGAGATCAGTTTTCATTAAATAGTTTGGCAGATATTTTTAAAACTCACATATCCCAAACTCTCCAGTTTTCCAATGATATCCTTTCTTTGATGACCCCAACGAAATGGCTGGTTATCCTCCATTACAACTCCTTGCCCCCAAGTCTGCTCTGCCCCTCTTGGTGTCCTGGGAGACTGACCCCTGTGGATGCCAGCGCCCATGCTGTTGCCGTCTGACTTCCACTCGGTCCAGCCCCTGGGAGCAGAGGCAGGAGAACAGCGATGGGAAGAAAGAGGTCTGAAAATGCTTGCTGTAACAGCCCTGTCCACCTGGATGTCTACTCTGATCTTGGCCGCACATGGCTACAAATGCTAGTGGGAGTGGGGGGTGGGGTGGGGGGGCTACCATGGCTCCAGCTCTCATCACCCCTGGTGACATGATCGTCCTCACTACCTCCCCAAGCCTAAGAACGCTGCTGTCTCCCCGCTGTTGCCAGTCCCTGTGTCCATCCCCAGCTCGGTGGGTCCCCTTCATCCAGCACACACCTCTGCTCCAGCATTCCATCTCTTTTCTTCCAGGCCCCTTCCTGATACAGCCCCATCAACTGAGAGAAGTCCAACGTTCCGCCGGGACTTCTGAAGATGCTGCAGGAGAAGCAAGATTACATTCTCCGGCCACAATTGGTCTTGTTCCTTCTTCCAGATTATTTCTCAAACACTCCATCCACCATGGTGCTGCCTGCCATGCTCAGTTCTTCCCACCTACTCCACCCATGGAGCCATTCCCGTTTCCCTCATCCTCAGATGCGCACAACCCCAGGGAGCAAATGTGGCCACATCACACTGCAGGCTTGAGAAGGACGGAGGAGGACTTCTATTTGGAGTAGAACAGGAAACAAGTTAAAATTAATCTAAGAATGGTGAATATCTTCAGCCAAATTTATTCTGCCACCCACATCCTAGGAAATTTCTCTCTGGCAGGCTTCTCCTTAAGCCTTGCTAGCTGCCATGACAATGGTCCTCTTTCCCCTGCCCTGGGGTCCTCTGCCGGCTCCTGCAAGCCTTTCCCGCCTCACTCCCAAGAGTTCTCTGAGCACCAGTTACTGCATCCCGCAAGATACTACCGCTCTGCCTTTGCCTAAGTCTTATTCTTATAGACCACGGCTAGGGTCTAGCCCAAGGGGTGACAAACCACAGCCCGTGGGTCAAATTCTCCTATGTTTATAAATCAAGTTTTGCTGGAACACAGCTACACCCATCATCTATGGCTTCTTTTGGCTACTATAGAGGTGGGTAGTTGGCACAGACACCTCACGGAGCACAAAGCCTAAAATATTCACTATTTGGTCCTTTACCGAAAAACTTGGCCAACCCCTGCTCTAGCCTTTCTTGAGTGAAAAACTTAAACAGTCATTTTCCTAAATAAAAGTCACAGTCTTAAGATTAAATTTTTATTCAATTTATTGGGGTAGTATTGGTTAATAAGGTAAAAATTTCAGCTGTACAACTTTATAACATAGCATCATTTTGCCGTTTGTCAGGATACCAACCAAAATGAATGAGCGAGCTGGCTTTTAAAATGATGATTTTCATTGTATTGCTCAGTATCATGAATATCCAGTGTTGAAGGTTAGAGAAACGGTATTTCCTATATACAGACTGTGGACGTTTCTGAGGGCAGTTTAATCTTGAATATATGCGGAGCTTTTAGCAATTTAATGCTACTTTTCTTAATTTATTCTAAAGAAATGAGTAAGTAGTGAATAGGATTTGGCTACAAGAATGTTAACATGGGTAGTTTGTAATAGATAAGCAGAAAACAAAATAGATAGCCAACAACTGTTGTATATCCATTCGAGGAATACTCTGTAGCAATGAAAAATGATCGTAAAATTTTTTTCTTTTTTTAATAACAAGACAAAGGTGTCCATGGTATATTTTTAAGTAAAAAGGGCAGTAAAAGTACAGAATATGGGTTATGGTCTTATTTTTGTATGTATATTTCTGTATATATTTGCATACCCTTGTACCCATATGCGCATATACAAACAAAATAATCCAGAACAACATACTAATTTTTAAACATGGTTGTCATCAAGCGGAAAGATAAACAACGGTTATTTTTCCTTTCCTTCCTTCTATTTTTTCCCCACAAGAAATGCATTTTACACTTTACTAGGCATCTTCTGCTTGACGAGATCTTGAACAGACTGCTTGTTCGCCAGAGTGTCACTGTTGGCCGCCTGCTGAAGAATAACTCTTGGCTTCTCCAAATAACCCAAACCTTTCACTCCCCGTTCTCCTCCGCATTCAGGCAGTCTCTCAGAGACACTGCAACCTGACGCTATTCAAACAAGTTCTGTTGTAGCAACAGCTGGCATCCTGTCCATTCTCCTGAGCCCGACATGCGCTTTCATTCTCTGTATTAGATCAGGGAGTTGTTTGTTTGGGAGTGGGTTCCCCACCCCCACCTCCTTTTTTAAATGGATCTAAAAATATATCAATCCATAAAAATAGAGATGACGGAACACAAAAAATTTGGTCCTCATCCTTCCGTGGTCTGGGAATTGTGGTCTGGAAATTCAATACAAAGGATCTGTTTTCTGAAGCATCTGGCACATGCAGGACTTGTAAAGGCCAGAGAGGAAGGGCAGTGGTGAAGGGACCCTCTATCTGGGAAGGTCCAGTTCCTGTATCGGGGGCCACAGGCCCACTTTGCAGCTGCCCAGAGAAGGGGAGACAAGTTAGTTCTTGAATTTACTATGTAACTTCAAAGGAAAAAGAAAACTCTGAAACTTTCTTCCAGGGCTTCTGTTAACACTGCAGTGCTCAGCAGAAGACAGGGAATGGTGTTAATGACCCAGCCTTGTTCCTTGGATCAGGGTGGGGTTCTCGTTTCACGCGGCCGTGTGCAGTGGAAACAGCCCAGGCCCTGCAGCCAGCCGGACTCCAGCGTTTGAGCCCCAGCCATGTGCCTTCACAGCTGGGGAGACTTCGATGAAGTCATTTGCATTTCTTGGGGCCTCCATTTCCTCTTCTAAAAATAACAGAAATAATACTACCAACCTCACAGTTATTTTGTTGTTAGTAATTTTCTACGTAATGGGCAGTACAGTGCCTGGCATCCAGAAAGGAAATAATAAAAGCTGGCTATTTTATGAATAGTATAAATATGTTTAAAAAAATTATTTCCAACAGTGGTAATAAAAAAAAAATAATCTAGTTTGCCTGATTTTTCAAACCCTGAATCAGAGAAAGGTCTGAAAATAATTTTGAGGGCAGCCTTTCAGGGATTGACTGGAAGGTCTGGGTCAGAGCCTATGTTTAGGTAGTTCTTCCAACAACCTGTTTTTCCTCAACTTTTTAAAGGAACTGCTAGGGCAAACCTTCCACAGTCCTCTGGTTGCAGAAGGCAGAGAAAGAGAAAAGTTGCAGACTCTCGTGTCAGAGGCTAATTCTTCCATTATTCCTTCCTGGGTGTGCTGGCAGCTGACCAGACTGTCTACTGAGAAGCCAAACTTTTTTTTTTTTTTAGGCTACTTGAATTTATTGATTTTCCATGTGTACAAGCTGGATCGATACACTCTACATAACAATTAGAGTCCCTCCATGTATTCTGTGCATTTGATTCTGCTTCTTCAGTAGCAGCTTTGTACTTGTCTGGGTGCTGCACTTCCCTTGTGGTTGCCTGTTGAATTTTTTTGCTTACTATGAAAGTGTGAAAGAATGTTGATAAGCGTTTGCAAAAACGAAAACTGAAACAAACTTTATGTTTCTTCTGAAAGCCCAGCTAGGCGTGGTGCAGCAGCTGCCACCCTTGAGCTGGACTGAAACATTCATACGGAAAGGCCCGCGCGGGTCTGGGATCCCTGGCTGCTGAAGAGCCAGTCTGTGAGCGTACCCCACTCCCCATAAGTCTAGATTCTGCTGCTTCTTCGTGTAAACCGACTGGTCAAGTCTTTGTATCAAAGTCTTTACCTGATCCTTTCCAAGTTTTAAAGTTTGCATTTAATCAATTTCTAGCAATCGTGGGATGTGGACAGAAATTCCTACTTTCGATTCTTCAATTGAATCAATTATATACATGATTATTTTCATTATGAAGAAGTATCAAGAAAGCTCATTTCATCTTTCAAGGCCAGTCTGCTCTACTGGAGGCAAAATTATTCCATTACTTAGGCTAATAATTCTTCTTTCTTTCCATCTTCTTTTCTCCTTGCCTCCCTGCCTCACTCCCTCCTTTACTTCCTCCTTTCTCATCACTTCTACCTCCTTCATCTACACATTCATCAATGTACACTCCACAAAAACAAAGGCAGCTTTATTCCTAGCTCTTAAAATAATACTAGGCACATAATGAGCCTCTAATGTATACTATTTAAATGAATGAATAAATAAGGTCCCTTTGCTCATACAGCCAGTCATTTTGTTATTACTCCACAGTAATGAGAGTAATTTTTACTCCACAGTACTATAACTATGTAAAGCATTGATTTTTTTAAAAAAATAATTATCTTTTATAAGTATTACTCAGCGTAGGTAGTAGTGTATATTAATAAAACAGAAAAGAGCAAAATTGGCTAAGCTTAATTAGTCAGAAGCTACAGCTTCACATACTCTCAGGGGAGAGCCACACTCCCACCAACGGAATTAACATCTAACATCCATCCCCTCCCCCATACACACACTGTAGGACAATTTGCTAATCTCCCCAGGCAACCACTGTAAAGGGTAAATCCCTCTGCTAGGGCATGCACAGCAGAAGCCAGGATGGAGCACAGGGAGGTCCTTCTACTTTGGGGCATGCGCAACAGGAGTGAAGATGGCGATAAAGGGGAGGTACCTAGCCTGGGCAAAGGGTTGAATTGGATGAGAGACAGAACCTCAGAAGATCTAGGAAAGGGATTGGATAGGGGAAGGACACAACACAAGCCCCTGAAGAGCTAGGAAAGAGATTGGTTAGTTCAAAAGAGAGCCGGCTCTTTCCCAAGCCCAAGGTAATATAGTCAGAGCTTAACAAAGTCCCCTCTGGTAGCACGTGTGCATTCCTGTGGGCCTGGCAGCTTCAGGGGCACAAGCGTGGGCATGGTAGCACAGTGCCAGCCAGAGTGCAGCCAGGAACAGAGACTAAGCCAGCCAGACGTTGGCGGAGACTGAGCTGGACTAAGCTTTGGCGTGGACTAAACTAAACTACAGCAGCTTCAGATTCCCTTCCAATTCCAGGCCAATGGCACAGACTTTCTGGGCTCCTTCTTCTGGGCTTGGTGAAGGCAAGTCTGGACTGACTGCATGGTGGGACAGAGCTGAGCCACCTGCTTGTGGATGAGACATCGGGTTCCTGGGGACAGTCTTTTGGTTTTACTCCACTAAATCTTAACCACTACACTCCATCCTCGTATGTGTGGGTCCCCAAGATGCTTTTCTTGTGACTCCGTGGAACAACCCCATGTCCACTGGCGGCAACTCCGCAGTGGTTAAGGGGACTACTGCAATGTCGCAGTCACTGTGCTAGCTGCTTGGAGTTGGGGCAGGTGATGCCATGGGCAAGATGGACAAAACCTACCCCTGCTCCTTGGGAACTTACAGTTGAATGATGGTAAGACACACTGGGCAGATAATTCCATAAGCAATTAGATTATTATATATTCTATGGGGAAGAAGCGTAAGGATGTTTTGAGAATATGCGTAGCGAAACCTCATATTGTGCATGAAGAAATAGGGAGTAGGGCCAGGTCAGGGCAAGGTACCCTGAGTAGTGATAATGAAGATGGGACCTGTAGGGTGGGCAATAGGGAAGTTAAGATGTAAGCAGGGAGACAGCATGTAGGAAACCCTGAGAAAAGAAGAAACACGCCTAGGAACTGTAGAAAGGTTTTCAAGGAATGAAGTGAGCTACAGAAAGAGTGATGCAAGACCCAGATGGAAAGGAGTGAAAGTCAAGAAGTATTTAGAATGAGGAATTGGCAGAGCTTGATAAAAAACTCAAGAAAGGGGAGACAAAAGAAGCAAGGATTCGGGCCTTAGTATCTAAATGGGTTTCTGCTTAACTCATTCTTAGAATTGTAATCCATTGTGTTAGGTTTTCCAGAGACAAAGGATGTAGGTGTATACAGATTGCTTAGCTTGCCGGGCAAGGTTGCCGGCCATCTGATCTTTCCCCACCTCTCCAATCCCTTCCCCAACACTAAGCTTCAGGCAAAAGCCCACGGTTCTCCCAGTAGTTCAAGCCTTTGCTTGCCTTTCCTTTTTATTGCCTCTGCATGGAATCTCCATTCACCGTTTCCCACCTAATTAAACATTTCCATTTTTAACAACACCGGAGAGTCACTTCCTCCCTGACACCTCTCAGAATAGAACTCACACCTCCCTTCTTCTTCGTTCCCCACTGCACTCCACAGCCGCATTTGCAAACTTGAGCGCTTGGAGTGGCAAGGAGGCATACCTGCAAAGGACAGTCACTTGTGTGTAAGTGAATGTGTCTGTATTGTCCATGGTGTGGGGGGAGGGGGAGCGCTGGCTGTTCTAAGACAGACTACCCTATCACAAAGGCTGCCTGGCTTCAACTGGTTCTTACGGTGCACACTAGGGGCTAATGTTACCAGGTTTGAGCTACTCAAAAGAAGCCGAAAGTCAGAGGGGGCTGTGTGTACAGGCATGCATGCATACATGTGTGTGCATGTGTATCTTTCCCAATTTTTTAAATATTGACTCAAAACTACATTTATTTTTTGACCTCTGAGGAGACCGTTATAAATATGCAGTTTATAACCTCTGGTCTGCAGATTGCATCTTCATTGTGCTTACTTGTTCTCCTGTGTCTCCCTATCATTTCTATGATGTTTATTTGCCTCTTGGCCTCATGCGTCTTCATGGAACCTTCTTGAAGGCAAGCACAGCGGTGTATTCATTCACTACTCTACCCTACAGCAGCGTCTCCAGGCTGAGCCCAGTGTCTGGCACATAGCAGAAGCTCAACAAGTATTTTGAATTAATGCGTTTATATGGTTAATCATTCAACAGAGATTTACTAAGTGTCTACAATGTGAAATGACTTGCTGAGCTCCTAACCACCTCTAACACCTACTGGCTTGCCTGAAATTCTTTCATTAGTGATTTATTTGTTGCGCTTGTTTCTCTAGATGTCACCTTATGTAGGTGACACACAGAGTGCTTATTATCCATTGATCAAAATCAAATTCATCTTTTCATATCACTCTCTCCTAAATCACTGTCCTCGGAGGCCAGCTACCATGCTCCAACTTATGATAATGTTGCCTGCCAATAGAGTTTGCAGAGCACTCCCTGACCCTTGGGGAAAAAAAGATGCTCCAGAAAAGGGAACTGATTATAAAATAATTGAATACACTGTGGTGTGTCTGGCCTTCTGTTTCAATGGAATAGACTTGCAAAGGGTCATGAACGCTCATTTGCTCACAGAAGAAGGATGCTGAAAGATACGAATTAGGAGCAGAAGGGACAGTTCCATCTGTCGAGAAGTGCCAGGTGGAAAATGAGGGGCTGACTTCTATTTTACAAGCAAATCCAGCTTTACTCATGAACAAAGGGAATTGTAATTTAAGGATGTGAAAGGCTCCTGGCAAGTTTAGAAGCCTGCTTCCTTCCTTCAACCACTCACCCAGCCTAATATACTATAGTCCAAATGCTGAAATCCCACCAAATCGCCCTGCCACCTAACTATCGCGGTACTGTTCTCTGAGGAGAAAAATCAATATCACCTATGCCTAAGGGATCCCGTCTACTAACGAACCCATGACTGTCAGCTTCGGAGAACAAAGGAGCGAGGGCCAGAGTCATAGAATGGAAAAGTTCTGACGGACAGGACAATGAAATGAGACACAGCGCAAAAGGTCCCGTGAGAGAACACTGAGTTATCTCAGGAAATAGGGGCACTGGATGTGCAAAGATAAACTGAACTTCGACAAAATCTGGTAGGCTGCAAATGTGTGGCTCATGTCACGGTGACACCTGCAGAGACTACGCAACGATGTTCGTCACTAACGAAGGAAGTTCAGACACGACACCTGGATAGAGGAGAGAATTGGGGATGTGCAGGTTTCTCAAAGTCCCTCATGTCACTCCTGACATGTGTTTATTTCTACTTCTTATTAAAATGCCGCCCCTTCACATCTCCATACCAATTAAAAGCTAGAGCTTATGTGCAAGAAGTCTGTCCCCACGATCGTGTCTCTACTTGCAGTGGTGACAATATTGTTATTGGCACTGGAAGAAAATGTCTGGTCTCACAGCTGGCCCTTTTTTCTTTTCCCTTATGTGTTTGGCTCATGATGAAAGCTTCCTTCCCTTGTGGGCCAACAAACTATTTTATATTCAGTATACATAAAAAAAAGTCCTCAACTCAGCAGCTACAGTTATTAGTTATCTTGAGCTACCGACTTAAACTCTCTAGGCTTCTATTTTATTTTCTGTAGCATGGGGAGACTAATAGTATGAGGATTAAAGGAGAACCATGTGAAGGTGGCAGAGTGTCTGCACACAATGAGTGCCCCGCAAATGCCAGCCGTTGCCATCAGGCAGCTTTTCCAACCTGTTCTCATGTGCTCACGGTGGTCTAGCTTGAAGCAGTTAACCACAAGCGGTGCGACTCCGCACACAGCTCAGCACGCTGTTTAAAATGATTTAGAGAATCTTGCCATTATAAGCTGCTACCCATTGTTGGTGATGGTTTTGTTTTTCCTCCTGTGCATAAACCTCCCCAAAATACTGCTTCATGTATTTACCTCATTAAAAATGATGCACACAGTGAGAAAAGGAGAAGATCAAATGAAAGAGATAATTAACGAAAGCCAAGTCTAATAGAAGGGTGGGCTTCCATGGTTCGTTAGACAAAAAGGGAATGAAAAATCCAGTTTGACATCAGGTCATGCAATTTGGCTAAGTTAAAGTTCCCAGAAACACAGGGGTTAGCAAAAAACAAATAAAAATAACATGAAAAACATATATGAGGTCTGTCCAAAAGGCATCCAGCCATGTAATATGAAAAATAGAGGCATTTCTTGAAGAAGATACAAGATACAAGAAACGTTGTACATAGGACAATGACACCTCAAAGTAGGTACCTTGGGACCTCATATAGTTCTCCCAATCGCCATCAGCTGCCTCACCGTAATTTTCTGAATCTCATGGACAGTCTGAAATCTCTTCCCTTTCAAAGGAGATTTTAGTTTGGGGAAAAAACAGAAGTCACAGGGCACCAAATCTGGGCTATAATGGGGCTAAGTCACCTGGGTGATTTGATGTTTTACCAAAAACTCTGATGCATGAGCAGGCACTTTGTTGTGATGAATTTGCCAGTCACCAGTTGCCCATAGCTATGGCCTTCTGAGTCATCCAAATAGTTTGTACAGAGGAATGTTCAAGTTCAATGCAAAATTTGATGCAGATTCATTGCTCTACTCAGTCATTTTGAATGCCTGGCCACACAGTACACATGCTCACTCAATGGCATCTGCCACCCCCACTGACTAGTACAGTGAAATCATCATTGTTCACACATGCACATTCCAGTCCACTCTCCCTGACTGCCAGGTTCCATCAACATCATGCAAGTCATTCTTATTATATTAACAATGGCTGGACTTTTTCTGGAAAGATATTATAAATGTGTAAAAATATATGTACATATTTTTGGTCCAGTTAGGAATACAAGTATGTGGAAGGCTGCTTAAGTTATACTCAGATTTTCCACTGCATGGGGGGGTCAGCACTCCCAACTCCCATGTTGTTTAGGGGTCATCTATTATATATATGTAAATGTTTAAAATAAATATTATATGATTGATTAATATACATAATTTTAGAAATCAGGATCTGAGATAGTAGTAAGTAGTAACAAGTGGTTGAGCTGGAATTCAAACCCAGGTTAATCCAACTCCAATGAGGATAGTGGTGTATTATTATTAGAAGCAACGGTGTATTGGCTCCCTGGGATCTTGCAGAGCTGCTGTCAAAGAGATCCCTAAATTAGGTGGTCTCTGCACAGTATGACTTTTCATGACCTGATCCTCCAAATCATTAAGATTCCAGGATCCACAGTGAGCTTATCTGACATTGTCACTCCCTACCCTGAGCACCCTGAGTGTTGTTTTCCATTTCTGTGCTTTAATTTTCAACACAATACTTAACACAGGTGGCGTAAAAGTATTCATGTGGGCTTTTTTTCTGTTTCTTTCACTGGAATGTAAATTCCATGAGACTGAAGGCTTAGTGTTGTTCACAGAACTTCACATCAACAGACTGCAACAAGGGGGCTGCTCTGCTACAAAGGACACCGCCCCCCCCCCCCCCAGAAGCAGGTATTCATATCTCAGCCCTAGTGCCTGGAATGGAAGAAGAAGAAGAAAATAGAGCAAATGTTAATTTGTTCAATGAATGGAAGGGTGTAGATGGATAGATATAGATGGATGGATGGATGGATGGATGGATACATAAGGTGGTATGTATTGATTTTATTTAGTGAAGGACACCCACCTGGGTAATGATAAAAGAAAATTTCAGAGGTGCTTATTCACAGGATGAGCTTTGGGGACAGTAAATTGATCTTGTTGAATGAGTAAAAGGTAAGGATAAGAGAGCAAAGAGAATTAAAGCAGGAAAAGTAGGCTAGAGTCAAAATTTGGACAGCCTCAAATGCCAAGACATTTAGCCAGAGTGAGAGTGTGAAAACCGCCTTTCTTCATCCAGGCGCATTGAGCGAGTTGAGTTGGCACTCCCAGTGAAACCTCAGAGAAGAACCCTCTCTACCTTTAGGGTCTCTCATCGCTGACCTAGATGGAATTCACATTCTGTCCAATTGCCTGGCTTGGGATAATGGGGCTTTTATTTCCCTCAAGACAATTGACTCAAGACCCGAGGCAGAAAACAAGAGAAAATCAACTGCTACTTTCCCAGTGGCCGAGGTGCTGAGATTGAAACCTAAGCCTGCGGCAGGGAGAGTTGGAAGTCCCAAGGCCTAATTTTTGCCTGGCCATGCAGTCAGGCCTCACGTTTAAGTTGTCTTTTCCAGGGTAGGAGGAATCTCTTTGTCTCTATAGGCACAGTAGAAAGTCTCTAACCACATGTCCCTTACCTGGGGGGATGTCAGGAATTGAGATAATGATGACAAGAACCACAGCTGTCTTAATGGAGTGCCTACCCATACACCAGGCCCTGGGCTACAGTCTAGGTGCTAAGTATCAGTCAGCTATCCTTACAGCAACGCTGCAAAAGGCTCAGGCAATTTCTCAACGTCACACTTTTACTCAGTGGGAAAGATGGAATCGAAAGATATCCATCAGGTTCCCAAACCTGTTTTCTACTGAAAGGACTGCATTCCTACATGATACTGAGTAATAGGTGCTGCAGCTGCCAAGGCCAGCTGAGCAGCCATTAAGGGGAACTCTGAGAACTGGGGCAGGGCGGGGCGGAATGGCGGGTGATTAAGGAGGCTGAAGCGAGAAGAGTGAGTGGGGACAGATGGAACAGGGTCCAGTGGGGGTGAAAGGTAACTCAGAGACAGGAGACCCAGGCCAGGAGATTGTCACAATAGGCCGAGTGGCCAGACATGGAAGCTGTATTTACATATCTGAAAGGCCACCGGGAAGGAAGTATTGATTCTTTTTTGTTCTAAAGAAATTTTAAGAATAATTTAATTAATTTTGCCTAATTCTTTTTTTAAATTACAGTTTATATTTAATATTATTTGTATCCATTTCAGGTGTACAGCATAGTGGTTAGACAACCATATACCTGACAAAGTGCCCTGCCCTGATATTTACAATAGCCCCCTGGCACCGTACATAGTTATCACAATATTACGGACTATAGGACCTATGCTGTGCTTTACACCACGTGACTGTTCTGTAACTTCCAGTCTGTACTTCTCAATCCCTTCACCTTTTCACCTCGTCCTCCAACCCCCTTTCCCTCCGGCAACCATCAGTCTGTTCTCTGTACCCATGAGTCTTGCTGTTTTCATTTTGCATTTTAAGAGAAATTAAGTTAGGTAGTATACCATTCAGTTTTAATTTATGAAAGCATTCCCAGCCACTCCGGATGTCTCTCATGTCCATCTCTAGTTTTGTCAGCTGAACACTGTTGCTGTCTTCCATGAAAACTTTCCTCTCTTCCAAGCATAAGGTTCAAGTGTTCAAGTGTCCTTCCTTCCTGGTCACCGTGACCGTAGGTATAGACACCAGAGGGAAGTTAAGCTGATCAGATCTCTCCCCCACACAAAGAACGTGGGGCATGGAAAGATCAAATCCTAAACCCTTTATATTTGTAAAGCAGGGATATGTGAGCTTGGGAAGTTACTGGCGGCCATGTTTTCTACTCAGTGGGGAAAGCCAGTCTGAAAGAATGAAGGAGGAGAACAGAGAAAATCAATGCTGGAAAGAGGAAAGGAAGGAAGGGAGGCAGGGATAGAAATGGGGAAATTGATGGATATCCAGAATTAAAACCCAGGTTCTACTTGTCCCTGAAACTTACCCTCCTCAAGTTTTGTCAAGAGAGCAATAAAAATGTTGCTTTTTTCCTAAGACTAGTTTGAGTTGGATGCTGTCACGTGCAGCCACAAGATCTCTGAATAATGAATGGTCTTTAGTCAACCTTAATGCCCATGAGTTAAGGAGAGAGCATGAGTTCCCCACCTCTAAACAAATTCAAGAAGGGTCTGGATGACGGTAATAAGACACAAGCTTCATTAAAGTGGTCTTTGAATTGAGTTGGAGGTCCTGGTCAAATCTAAATACTAGGAGACCTGCAAGAGAGTCAAGAGCCTGCTCCTTATTTGTGCCTCAGTCACTTCTACAGGGGCCACATGCTTCATTGTTTCTCCAGCTCCATGAACAGGCAATGTAATCTGCTGATGGTCCACTTACCAGACCTCCTGGGGGGATCTCACAGTCACTCTAATAAAAAAATATAAGTAGGTGGCAAAGGAATATACCTTTGTTTCCATGCCAAACCATGGCATAGTGCGCAAGCAGGGTTGCAGTTTGGATACATCAGCAGAAAGACTCAAAACTACTACTTAATCATGAACTGGACCAGTCTTAATACTAAGACCTCCAACGAGGGCCCAAGAGGCTAGTGTGGTCACTTCACTTTCCTAAAGCTCATGGGCCTCAGGGAAGTTTTCCTTAAATAAGGAAGTCCAGATTGGACATCTGCTTGTGGCCAGTACCCATCCTATTGTATAAGCCCACAGAGACCCTCCTTGGCATCAACCCATTTCCGATAAGGAAGTGTTTCTGATGTCTTCCAGCCATTTGTAGGTAATAATGACGTAAAGAGTTTGTAACAGCTCACTGTCAAGAGTTCTAAAGTTCCTGTTCTCCGGGGGAGATCATAACAAACCCACTCTGTGTTACAGGATACATACAACAGTTTGTGGTTTAGCTTCTTTTCTAGTATGAAATGTTTACCAAATTCTCCCCAGTCCTTGGTCATTACTTCCTGAGATTAGGCTGGTGGTCTGCTTTCAAAACTGTTTTGATACATGACCCCACTCTTTCCCCAGAGCTGTGTACTTCTTGTAACTTAAGCACTAACAATGACATTGCACACAGTTGCGCATATTTGAAATTGGCACCACAGTCCTGAGGGGGCCACAGCAGTCACTGGGCATCTCTAACTGTTAAAGACTGTTACGGAGTCAGAAAGTACAGCACACCAACGTCCTCCTGACCTGGACATTCCTAAGAAGGAAGATCCAGCCCTTAGCCCATCATCAAGTTCTTCCTGTTCCACCAAATAGGCTGAGCCCCAATGATTCTCTCTCTTGCCCAAGACTGACTCCAATGTTTTTCATTCAGAACCAGTCCAGTAAATGCTTATTGCTGACCCTCCTGTATGCCCCACAAGCCTGTAAGCCCTTTGGGGATGGGCCTATGTCTTCATTCATCTCTCAATGCGATGATCCTCTCCAGTACTTATAGGTGCTCCATGTTGAGCTTTAAATCAAGTGGAGTGTCAGAAGGATTTGAACCTAAGCTAGACCTCTGTCCAGAGTGTGCTAAACCAGTGGGCAGCCAACTTTTTCTGTGAAGGATCAGATGGTAAATATTTTAGGCTTTGCTGGCCAGAAAACCTGTGTTGCAAAGATATAATTCTGCCATAGACAATACATACATAAATAAGAGTGGCTATGTTCCAGGAGAATTTCATTTCTGGATACTGAAAATTATATCAGTATATAATCATTTGATGAATTTGATATAATTTGAATATAAAATGAATTTGATACAATTTTTACATGCCACAATATGTTATTCTTAAAAATTTTTTTTAACCACTTAATAATACAAAAACCATTCTTAGCTCTCAGGCCATACTAAAAGAAAAAAGAAAAAGAAAAAGGTAGTGTACTTCAATTTCTGGTCTGATGTATAAAGAACCTGGAAGTTGTCACTCCTACACTCACAACAAGAAAAAGCTGAGAAACTGAAAATCAACAACTCTTCTTAGGTCCATTAAAGAGCCGGAGTCCCAGGGCAAATGAGCGGCCCCAAACCTGGAAAGGCAGGCACGCACAGAGAATCACACCACAACTAGGAAGTCCACTGGAGCCAGCACGTGGCAGAAATACTTAAAGTTGTGATTGGCTGATTACCCTTTAATACTAATTACTGGAGCCTGAACGTGGTCTAGGTTGGGAGATTAAAAATTTCCGGAGGCCTAATCTTGAGGGAGCCCCACACTTTCCTGAGTTTTATCTTCATGAGTCTCGTCAGGTTCTCACTGTGAAGATTAGAGAAAGATTAAGGGGAGAGGAAGTGTAGCCTTTTTGAAAAACGCCTGGACTGTTGTGTTCTAATTACCAAAACCTGCCCTCAGAGAAAACTTATTTTCCAGGAGTCTAAACCATGGGCTTTTATCAAGCCTTACTGCCTTGGAGAAGGGAAACCCCCACCTCTGGCCCTTTCCAGTCTTCCGGTCTCACCTAAGAGGTGAAAAAAATGTCTGAGAACCACTTGGGAAGAATTCTATAGTCAAATTTACTCATCTTTTTTTTTTTTTTACTCTCTGCATGGGAAAAAGTTCAAATGGGAACCCTATTTGCAACTGATGGGAGGATAATTTCCTTAAACAATTAAAAACCGCCCATGGAAGCTAATCAACCCAACAGAAAAATAGACAAAGAATATAAACAGGAAAAGAAATTAAAAGGCGCTTAAATCTACAAAGATAGAGGTTCACTCAGGACTGAGACCTGGTCATCAGATAAAAGAGAGCTTCCCCTCCCCCCACACCTTGCCCTCACACCAGTAAGGCTCCGGTATAATGACGTCATCACAGCTGAAAAGAACTGCAAGGCTCAGATCCTATTTCTGAAGGGGTCTCTAGGGAAACCCAAGACAACAGGAAAGACAGAAGCAGGACATCAGAGGAAATTTAGCCTCTGACACCTGTAGCTGTAGCAAACAATAAACACAACCCAACACCTAGGAAGATAAACAAAAGAAAAAAGGGCGGTGGACCAGAACTGGCCCCCAGGCCATAGTTAGCCCACCCCTCTGCCTAACTCTGAGTCGGTTTTAGCACCTTGCACTGGCTGCACACCCCTAGGGCAGCTCCAGGCGTCTCAGCACTGTTCTCAACACGAGCATTTGGAAGCTCAGGCCCACGTGGGAAAACTGGCCAAGACCCTGCCCGCAAGGGAGAATGATGGGTGCTCTGTAGACTCACCCAGCCACAGCTGTTTGATTTTTACTCATTTTATTTTCTACAGCACATACAATTTAGAAAGAAAAAGAGAAAACTTTGAACACATTCCAGGACCCAAATGTATCAAACGTCTTTAATGGAAGAGCTCTCTTCCAGACCTTGTCCACGTGCACAGAGGGCGATCGTAAAGTAGAAGCAGTACAAGTGGGCCTTTTCTGGTCATCAGGTCCCGGACGGTTTTCCACGCTCCTGCGCAATATTTATCATTATCATTTTGAATAGGTACAGGACATCCTGGGAAGCAACCAGAGGCCTTTAATGCAAGAGTTTCTTTCTATCCAAATGGTAACTCAGACCATGATACAGGGTTCACATGAACGCTGGGTTCCAGCCACCCATGTTGTTATGGTCTCAGCGTGTCCCCCCCCCCCCAGGCCCCATGTGAAGGCATTAAGAGGCGGGGCTTTTGAGAGGTGCTTAGATTGTGAAGGTGGAGCCCTCATGAATGAAATTAACACTGTTTTTTATAATAATAAAAGAGGCCCCCAGAGAAATTCCTTGTCCCTGCCTTCTTGTATGTGAGGATATATATAACCCAGAAGAGGGCCTCACCGGACCACGTTGGCACCCTGATCCTGGACTTCCAGCCTCCAGGCCTGTGAGGAATAAATTTCTGCTGTTTACAAGGCATCCACTCTGTGATATTTTATCATAGCAGCTGCAGGAGACTGAGACACACATTCTTTCGTGAAGCAGGAGACATAGTAAACTGAGGCAGGGAGGGGAGGGAGGTTGATTCAGCAGTCCCAAACCTGGTCCCATAAGATTTCCACGCATTCTAAACATCCCCAGCAAAGATAGCACCAGAGGAGAGTCTTTGAGACTCTGTGTACTGAGAGAGGGAGGTCTGTAGCAATTTCACTGAGACAGAAAGCTTTTGTAGCTATATATTAATCCCAAGGTCTAGAAGGAGGAGAAAGAGAGGTACTTAGAAGCTAGCTAAAGTATATAATCCCTGTACCCCGATAGTTAGAGAATTCAGATTAGCTGAGTGCCCACTTGTAGCCTTTTAGCTCAAGTGCATAAATAAGCTTGTGTCTCCTTTCCACTATACATGTTGTCTCTCTCAAGCAAGGCAAGAACAGAGGAGGTGGGGAAGCCCCGCCCCATCCCAGGTCTCCCTGGTAACACTTCAACTCAGGAATTGCTGGCTTTTGTTTTTTTGTTTGTTTGTTTTGTTTTGCTTAATCCTCACCTGGGGACTTTTTTCATTGCTTTTAGAGAGAGAGAAAGAGGGTTGGAGAGTGAGAGAGGGAAAGAGAGACACCAATGAGAGAGAAACATTGATTGGTTGCCTTCTTGTATTGCTCCCCACCTGGGGAATGAACCTACAACCTGGGTATATGCCGTGACCGGGAACTGAACCTGCAACCGTTGGGTTACAAGACGATGCTCCAACCAACTGAGCCACACTGGCCGGGCATGGACTGCTGGTTCTTAATGGAAAAAAATAAAACCACTGAAAAAGAACCCAAACAATTCTTTACAAAAAATATCTGACCCATTTTCAAAAGCAACCTGTTTTGCTCAACTTCTCAGAAGTTTTCCACTGTTGGTGGGACAATACCTGTGCTTAGAGGCCACCACTACACTGGATTCCGGAGTTTAATTGGTTATTATGCCCTGGCTTTACTTTTCAGGATTGATTTTAGTGAATTTCAAGAGTCACATGAAAGAGCACTATTAGCAACCGCTGGCACCGGGCATGGGACACACCAGCATTTTTATAAATGTCCTCCCTGTCACCACAGCCCTATTCCCTGACAAAGGCCCTGCTGTTTTCTACCAACCGCAGCTCCAGCAAATGGCACTTGACGAGGGTGACAGTTCTGCAAAGCAGGCAAAATGTTTACCCGGATGAGACCAGCCAGGAAACCCATTTCCTTTATCCCCCAATCAGGATGCAAAAAGGGGCTGAGTCCTGAAAGGCTGTGCGTGAGGCCCTGATCCTGGGCTGTCAACTCTTGTTACCTGCATGAAAGAAGGGGATTGTTTGGGTTTGGGGGGGCTGGGGGAAGCCTCTGCTTGATTTTCCAATCCAGCTGCTATTCATGTGTAGGCTTGTTGCCAACACAAATTACTTTGCCATATGTGCCATTCATTCTCTAGTTTAGATTATAATCTAGAGTTTGCACAGTGCTTTTGGCCCATTGCTCTAATAGTGGATCTTATTCATATTTTGTCCCCCTACCTCCATACAACCTAAGGCTGTGGTCTTTGGGAACAGGTTTAATCTTCTTTGTTTACACCCCAGAATCCAATATAGTGTTTAGTACACAGTGGGCACTCAATAAATGTTTGCTGCAAGAAAAGAAGATCCTTGGCAATGGAATATTTCCTAAACAGGATATTAAAAATAGTTAATATTTGAGCATTTAGCTTTCAAGAGTGCCTGCCAGTGATCCCTTGTAGTTGGTAGTATGAATATCCCCATTTTATAGGTGAGGAAACTGAGGCTCAGAGGTATGGAGCCAGGCACACAGCTGGGACGGAACTGGCCCCGCTGACTCTGAAGCTTGCACTCTTGGAGCGACCCTGGACCCTCTGAGAAACTGCTGCCTCCAGCACAAAGCAGATAACTTCCATGGAAGTCCATGCTGTTGATATTTCAACAGGATGAGTCCTACATATCTCATTACTATATGTGCTTATTGTCCAAGAACTGCTTGGTAACGATGCCCATTGTAAAATGCAAAGCTCTTCTTAAAACGCAACAGTGGACTTCAGAAATGAGGGATGCAGAGCCTTCCTGGAATACTCATAAAAAAGGTTGGCTGACTAAGCCACACACACACACAAAGTCTGCCATAGGAGCGGACTCCATTGTTGGACTCTAATTGTTAAAACGGTCTTTCTTCCTGGATGAGCGGAAATTGGCTTCCTCGTAACTTGCATTTTGGCTGATCTTTTTGTCCTAACAGAATTGACATACTTCTTTTCCACAACACCCAGGCTTATATCTGGAGCTAGTTCCTGGTCTTTCTACACTTATTCTAGACACCACAAGGCATATTGTCAGTACAACTTGCTTTTAGTGCATAGAATGTATAGATCATTTTTAAAACAATGCACCTTCAACAAAATAAATCACAGGTGGATCAAAATGTAAACTTACATAATAGAATAAAAAAATACAAGAGGGAAAATAACCTTTAAAAAATAATTGTGAGGCAAGGTAGGTCTTTCTACACATGACATAAAACATGAATTTATTTTTTAAAAAATTAATAAATTTGATTATGTAAACATTTAAAAAAATTTCTGCATAAAATGCCATTAAACAAAATCAAAAGACAAATGGGAAGCTTATTTGCAACTAAGGAGAGGCTAATTTCCTTAAACTGTAAAGAACAGCTAGAAGAGTTAATTAACCCAACAAAAATGGGCAAAGAATATTAACAGGAAAAGACTTTCAAAGGCTCCTCAATCTACAATGACACACAACCTCACTCAAAAACAGGGAAATGCAACTGAAAGCTACTGTTGTTGTTTTCATCGATTAGATGAGGAAAGATCAAAAAGTAGGGTAACATTGTAATGGGCAAGGGTAGGAGGGAAAATACATTCTTGGAACTTTGTTAGTGGTGTGTAGCTGGCATGATCCTTCCAGAGAGTAATCTTGCAATATTCTCAAAGTCCTAAGTACACATACTTCTTGAGTCGGCAGAAACTGTAATACTTAGAGCAGTTTTGCGCATATACAAAATGACCTATTTCTGAGAATATTCATTACAGTCTTGCTTACGATTGGAAAACACTAGAAACTACCTCATGTTTGTCCACAAAGGTGCGGTCACTTACGTCATGGTGCACACGGACTCATCGGGAGAATGAATTGTGCACATCCATGCCATGATTTACCAGGCGGCTGGTAAAGGGGTGATGCAGCCTCTTCAGTGTGACTTGAGAAGATCTAAGAATTCTTGTTAAGTGAAATCATTAACGTTCAGGGTGGTGTACCTGGTATGCTCTCATTTGTTTAAAAAAGAAAAAGAAACTAGAACACATACCCATATGTGTATGTAAATTCAGAGACTATATCCAGAAATCTACACAAAATCCTAATAGTGGTTGGCAATAGTGATTGCTTCTCGGTAGGGAGCTCCATGACTTGGAGCCAAGGATGGGAGGAAAAATTACTTTCTTAAATTTTATTTATTTACTTTTAGAGAGAGAGGAAGGGAGGGAGAAAAAGCAGGACTGAGAAAGAAAGGGAGAGAATCATCTACATCAATCATCAGTTGCCTCTCACATGACCCCAACTGGGGACCTGGCCTACAACCTAGGCATGTGTCCTGACTGAGAATCGAACTGGCAACCTTTCAGTTCTCAGGCCAACACGCAAACCACTGAGCCACGCCAGCCAGGGCAGGAAAATTACTTTTCACTTACACTTCCTTTGTATCTGTTGAATTTTTTACACATATTTTAGACAATCATAGATTAATAAATACCCTTTCAATAATCCCTAGTCACCCTTGATTGCTCTGTAACTTCTAAACTCAATCTCTCAGACAATATACGTCAGGTGGAACCCACAAAAGAAAGCACTGTGGTCACTTCTGGACCTCACTCAGGCCCATGCCCAGTTGGAGTAAACCTATTTGAAGGCAAACCAATAAATACAAGTGTAGAGTTTCATATGTGAAGCATGAAGTACCCATCCAAGAAAACCATCAGTCATTTTGACAGATAGTTTGTTGCCTCCTGAATATGAATTCATTCTCCCTTTCCTCACGAACATTACAACCTCTCTAATTCACCTGGGGTGGCTGAATACCTGGCTAAGAAGAAAACCACATTACCCTGCTGTCCTTACAAGGAGTGAGTGGTGAACGGAATGAGATATAAGCAGAATTTATGGGCAGGGATTCTAACGGAGCTTTTAAACAGAGATAACTTAGGTGGAAGAAGTGTCATTTACTGTTACCCTTCCCCTTCCTGTGGCTTGGATGGTGGTATAATGGCTAGAACTTCAGCAGCCATTCTGTGACCTTGAGCAGGAAAGGAAAGTACTAAGATTGAGAAGGAGCGTGAGTCCTTGATAACTTCATGGAGCCACCCTTGGACACCTATGTCTGCACTTTATGTCAGAAAATAAACCCTTAATTTTTAAAGCTGTTATAGTCAGATCTCTATTACTAAGCAGGCACAGAGAGCCTAAGTGATACACTCCTTTTTAAAATTATTCAGTATTCAGCAGACATCTTAATATCTACTTCAATAAGGCTTTATACTGGCACTGGGGGACTGTGAAATTGAAAACGCTTGGTGCTTGCCCCAGGATATTTATTGACCTAGTGCTGAATAACTACTGAGAACAGGGCTCCTCCCTGCTACTTCCTCCTCCTACTCTCCCTCCTGTCTTCCTTCCTTCCTCTTTTGAAAGTTCAAGGGCTGGTTGGGAGGAAAGGCTAATTACTGTGGGCTAGTATTTTACCGACATTTCCTCACTTAGTTCTCACAACAATGAGGTTATGCCCATTTTTGCAGATAATGACATTGAGACTTGGGAAGGATAAATAATTGGTCCAAGCTAACAAATAGCAAAGCCATGATTCAAATCCAGGTCTGACTGATTACAAAGCTCAGATTCTCAACACCAACTCATCTCTGTATTTCTAAGTTTTTGTTCCCTATGTTTTTTAGTGAAGCTCCTTGGCACATGAAGTTTCAAATCTATTATGTCCTCATCATTGATTCTACCATTTATCAACATGAAACCACACACTCTCTTGATTAAATACTTTTTCCTCATACTGTTATACAACTCATTATCTTGTTATTATAAATCGTTTAACACATATCTGAGCACCCACTTTACACTGGCAATACCAAAGGGAATAAGACATCAAGTCTGTCTTCAAGACAATTATAGATGATATTAACTAACAAAATACTGTGCAATGCAATAATTACCTAGACAATTTTTATTCACTGGGCAATGAATGCAAATTGGTGCATACTGCTTCATAATCAACTTTACAATATTTTATTATGCTTTAATAGAATTTAAACCTATGAATTTGCCATAATGCATACACTGTGGGGTTTATTTTTGTTCTTTTGTTTCCTTGCTTTTTCTTCTCCACTATTTTTTTCTGCCGAGACTATTCCATAGCCTACACCCATTCGGAAGATGGACACCCTATTTTTAACTACACAAATGGTTATCACAGAGTTTTTTTCACAAACACAAAAAGTCGCATTTGTATGATCTAGACAAAAAGTGTTTGACAAGATTTTAAAGATGATCAGAAACTTAGTGCTTATGTATCTCTCAGCTCCACTGGCCTCTGTTACCCAGCCTTTATTCATTTATCTAGGTTTCGGTCCTAGTCACTCTCGTGTATTTTTTTTTAAAGTCTCTCAAGAACCTTTCTTGTCTTTTGTATTCTAGTTGGTTTCCATAGTTACAGGAATTATTAGCATCAGCTCTTATGCTGGCCATTAGTATTTTTATTCACCCGACCTTAGAGTTCAAGCCAAGCTGGATGATGATTCTCCGGGGATCCCTGCACGGGGCGGGAGGTGGAATGCACGGCTTCTAAAATCCCTTCCCACTCCACTGCACTCTGTGACCACACACCATGCCTGCGAACTGGTCACACACACGCCGCGCCTGTATATTTCAATAATACAAACACCTTGCATGTGCGATGCATTACTTGGCTTGCTTATCCACTCTGTAGACCTTGAAATGCTAACAACAAAAACAACAACACAACTAAAAGACGGTAGAAAGATCTAGCAGTATAGCTGTTTAAAACACAGGCAGTACAGCTAGACTATCTGGGTTGAAATCTAGGCTCTGATCCGTTACTGCGTGACCTTGGGCAAATCACCTAGCATCTCCATGCCTCAGCCTTCTCGTCTGTGAAATGGGGGTGATAGTTCCTTGCAGGCTTGTTCTGAGCCATCAGTATGATAAAATACATAAAGCCCTTGCAAGAATGCCTCAATAAGAGAAGAGACTTTTTAAGAGATTTTATTTATTTATTTTTAGAGAGATGGGAAGGGAGGGAGAAAGAGAGGGAGAAAAACATTAATGTGTGTTTGCCTCGCACGCACCCCCAACTGGAGACCTGGACCACAACCCAGGCATGTGCCCCTGACTGGGAATCCAACCAGAGACCCTTTGATTCGCAGGTTGGCACTCAGTCCACTGAGCCACACCAGCCAGGGGTGGATACAATAAAGACCCTTTTAGTGTTAGGCTTTTATCAGGCTTTGTTGTTTCTTGAGCACAGCAGTATTATTATTAATATACTCATAACTGCTGTTTAGCTCTTTCTGCAATTCCCAACACTAACCTCTCTCACTCTTGATGAATTATAAATGAGGACTCAGATGAATGAAAGGAAAGATGCTACTTCTCTACCTCCCCAGGAGTCCCTGCTGGGATCACTCGGGAAAGATGGTCACAACCCAGCCAAGCAGCACTACCCTTTCTGAGACCTGAATTATTTAACTGCAACTGCATTCCGTTGGTGTGTTGATCATCCCAAGCGCCAGACAATTGTTTTGCTGTTCTAAGTGCATTGCTGTCTGAGCAAATCACACAGCAAAGGACAGCCCAGCCAGGAACAGTTAACCAGGGACCAGGACCACCTCACGTAGAACTGATCACACAATGGTCTCCCATGGAACTCATTGTCCTCATGCTGGTCAAGTCCAGGCAAAACAGCGCCAACCACTGGCCCCTTGGCCATGGGCCAGACCCCAAAGCCAAGAGTGATTGACATGTGGCATCCCACCGCATGCTCTGACACTCTCCCACTGAGAGGTGGATTGGTTTCTCTTCTCCTTTAATCTGGATGGGCCCTGGGGCTGCTCTGACCTATAGGCCCATGGCGGAAATGATGTGTGGTGCCAGTTTCTGGGCTCAGGCACTTTGGACAGCTCGCTCTGGGGATACCAGCAGCCCTGGAAGAAGTCGGACTCTCTGAGCCCACCATGCTGTTGGGCGGAGCCCAAGCTAGTCAGAGGGGAAGGCTGCAGAGAGAACTGCTCAGAGAATCCTCACCTGATCCAGCCACCTCAGCCCAGGTTGCAGACGTGTGATTAAAGCCCTCAGACGGTTTACAGTTGGACTGTAACTATGTGGAGGGACCTCCCTCCATTCCCCCCCAATACAAAAAAGACTGCTCAGCTGAGCACATCAACCCCTGAACTGTAAGAAAGAATAATACTTTTTTAGAAGTTACTAAGCTTTGGATGGTGTGTAACAGCAGATACCAAGCTCATATAAAATGCCAAACAGAATGCTCAATATATTCCTGATGGCAGATGTTATTATTATGTGATTTACCCAAACTCGCATAGCAAATTTGCTGTTGAGAGGGGCCTAGAACTTAGGCAGGTCTGCATTCTTAGCCAGGTACTCTCTCTACGACACAAAGTTGTTCTCACTGATGAGTGGGCAGTGGTTATAACCAGCCTCTGGATTTTACGGAAGACATTTCTGTGCACACTAGCTGTGTTCTCTATCATGAAATGTATCTCTGTCCTTACTAGTTTATGTTTATGACAATTTCAACATCTAACTCTACAGTAATCACTGTTGCCGCGCCTTCTCTGTCAACCATACACTGCCAGGTGAGTTTTCCTCCCAACAAACATTGGTCATGGTGGAGGGATGGATGCAAAGAGACAAGAGAAACAACCACCATTCACTTTGCAGAAAGTGAAGTGAGTGTGAACCCTTTCCTTAACCTCCCTCACCTCATCCCTGACATCCATCCCTGCCTTCGTTATATGAAACAGGCTTAATAATTGGGCATTTCTTTGCCCCATTTTGAGTGCTTACTGAAAAACTGGACCTTATAACAGTTAGGCCTTCGATATTAAAACAGAGAATATAAATCTTGAGTGCAAGAAATACCTCTAAAGCCCTGGCTGGTGTGGCTCAGTGGATGGAGGGCTGGCCTGTGAACCAAGGGGTCACTGGTTCAATTCCCAGTCAGGGTACATGCCTGGCTGTGGGACAGGTCCCCAACTGGGGGCATGTGAAAGGCAACCACACATTGATGTTTTTCTCCTTCTCCTTCTCCCTCCCTTCCCCTCTCTCTGGAAATAAATAAATAAACTCTTTAAAAAAAACAAACCTCTTAAAATGCAGACTCTTGACTATGAAATCCCTAACTTAAATGGACCATGCTTATTTTCTTAAGCAGTTTATTTCTGGTATCAATCTTTTTATACACTTAAATTTATCAGCGGTATGGAGTAGTGATCCTAGAATGTGAACAGGAAGAGTGGTTTTGGATGGAATATTTCCAGATTGTTCATTCAATGGAAGGGTGACGCAGTCATGTGGCGAGGTCAGGCAGACTGGACTGCTTGGTGACGTTAGCTCTGAGGCTGGGATAGAAAGGAGCCAGCGGCCTAGCAGCCCCAAGAAAGGAAACGACTCTGTCCCAGAGGGAGGTGAATGAGGTTTTGGGAAAAGAGACAGGCCCAGGGGCCCAGTCAAAAATTAGAAGCTCAGAATCAGGAGGGTGAGAGGAAAGACAATCAGAACTTAGGGAATTAAAGAAAACCCTGGGAGGTGTTCTTTTTCAGCCTCCATTTTTTTTCTGTTATCCAAAGGGTGGAGAAACAATTATTCTTCAGGAAAATGCATGTGAAAAATTTCTGTATGTGTATGCTAATAAGAAAAGGACAGATTTAGGGAGAGATGTCTAAGTAATTTCTTTTCTAGTAGATCACAAGTGTTTAAATCTCTTTGTAAGAAAGTGAATAAAACGAAGATTATGTAAATGCAAGTAGAGTACGCTCACATTTCTTTCCAGTAGTCAATCAGTTCAGACTGGAAAAGCCCTTAATTAGTTTCTGTCTTCTTCCCAGTTAAGCAGTTTCAACTCAAGGGTCTGAGTTGAAAATGGGAAAATACGCTTAAAACAAAATAAAACCAAACCTTTTTTTTGAAACCTAACCCCAAACATAGAGCTTTTATCAAGCTTCCCAAACAAGTTTATAACAGAATTTAGCCCTGCATACAGAAATCTTCAAAAATATGTTGTTCTTGCAAGTTCCTTTGGGTAATACTACACGTTTTCTCTCTGCCCTGTCAAGAATCTCCTGAGACATGAGGTTAGGGGCACACTTTTTGTTTTCGATGTGTGTGCAACAAAGAAGATGAACGTCTCTGGGCACCCCGTACTGCTGGAGTCGGCAATGCGGAAATGAGAAGGGTGGGCAATGCCCGCAGTTGCGCATGCCCGCCACAGACCGGACAGAGGAGACAAAGGCCTTCAACCTACAGACTTGGGCCCAGAGCAAAAATGGAAGTTCTCTGGTCTGAAGCAGTGACCAGTAACATTCATTCAAGGCCGGAGGAGCCCTTGGGGGGAACGGGAAGAGGAGAGAGAGGAAGGGGGCTGGAAGGAGAGACGCTGCCTCCAGAGGCAGCCTGGTAGTAGCAGCTTTCATCAACAGCCTCCCGTGGTGCCACCCCTGGTGGTGGGATCATCGCTCCCCAACCAGGGAAGAGGACAGTCCCCATGTTTTCCACAATCCATGGAGGATACACATGCACAATGCTAAGGATTTCTTCAAAAACGAGTAAGGCGACGGGAACTGAGATCTAAAGAAGAAGCTGAGATTTTAAGGTGCTGTCTGAATGGACTTGGGGCAATAAGAGGGGCAAGCTTCTTAGGGGAGCCTATTTTGAATCGGTCCTAAAAGGCAATTGGCATGGGTCTGAGACTAGGGCCGTGTCCTAGAAGAAACTCAGACTGTGTTGTTAACCGCAGTTCAGACGGAAAACTTCAGATGAAACACCCCTGGCTTTATCCACTTGAAGAAACAACTTCTGATGGCTCATTCTGAGTTTCTCCATAGGAGCTGAGGATATAAGTGTGAGTTAACAGGTCTGGTCCTTTAGCAACCTTCAAGTGATAGGGGCAAAAGAAAGCACGTGACCGATACGGACTGGCAAGTGCGGGAGGTGGGGGATGATTACAGCCGCCTCCAATGTGTGATTGTCGTGTGCCAAACACCATAACTTTACACCTACCTCATCTGACATTCCAAGACACCCTCTGAAGTGGATGTGCTGTGAGGACAATGAAAGGAGAGTGCTTTGCTCCAGCAAATGTAAGTGTTTAAGGTCACTGATAGAAGTGAGGGGGGTGCTGGGCTTTAAAGACACGTTTTGCATTCAGGGCCTTGAATGAATGTTGTTGGTCGCTGCTTCAGACCAGAGAACTTCCATTTCTGCGCTGGGCCCAAGTCTGCCATGTCCTTTTAACCGCTGTGAGGTGTCTATACAACTTGCTGTGGGAAGGAAACTAATATTTACTGGAAACAGTGCTCTCAATGACTGTACTAAGTTAGCCCCAAGTCCCTGTTATAGATGAGGCAGGTGAGAGTTAGGGAGGACCAGATTCTCAAGGTCTGTTTGACCTGACTCCAAAGCCCATGTCCTTTCTAGTAAGCCATATTCCAGACCAAAGGATGAGGCCACCAACTAATTAATTGGGAGTCCTCCAAAGACTTGATAAACAGGGACAGTGTTTAGCCGAATCTGGAAGAGAAAGCAAGATGTGAACAGTCATCCAAGGGTATTCCAGGTGACGTCGCTCACAATGGATCCAAAACAGAGAAGCCTTTGCAAGCTCGCCCCAGGAAGGTGAGGTCAGAGATTCCGTGTGGCTGCAGAAGGGTTCTCACAAGGCTGCCGCCAGGATGTGCAGGACCATGCATAAGGGTATGGGTGTGATCTTCTGAGTCTGGGGGATCCTCAGAGCTTTGGAGGGAGGAGAACGGCACAATCAGGTCTACCTTTCAGACCGATCTCCCTGGCAGCCATGTGGAGTCAGGAGCGGAGGGGAGGCAGTAACTGGATTCACAGACATCCAGGCTGTAGAATTGACAGCACAGGTGAGTGATAGAAAGGTATGTAGGATGAACCCACATTTTCTAGCTTGGGAGCCTGGTGGCAGATTAGAAAATGGAAGAGTAAGAGCAGGTTTCAAGGGGGAAATGGTACATTCTGTCTTGGCACGTTGAGTTTGAAAAGCTTCTGGCACATGGAGTGGTGCTACCCACGAGGTAGCTCAGAGATAACTCTGGGACTCCAGGGGAAATATGGAGTTAAAACTTTTGTCATATTGCATTTATGTAAAACTCAAAGACAAAGAAATAATAACAATAGTGTGAGACAGGTAAATAGTCCCTCTAGCTGAGTTTGTTGTCTCTTTCCATTTTGAGGGGATAGTGGGGTTGCTCATTTGGATGTTTTCCCTCTCTCTCTTCCTCATATAGTGGGGTTTACTTAGAAAAACTGGTTGGAGACTTTTAGTACAAGTGATACTTGCCCTGCCACAGGCTAACCGCATCCTGGTGATCTCCCGCTCCAGAGAGAACAGGCCCATAAATTCGCTGTTGTGGTGAAATCCTGCTCTGCCTCAGGCAGGGGAACTGAGATCAAAGCTCCCAACACAAATACTGTTCCGATTAAAACCAAAAGGTCTGCTTTTGATGTGGGTCAACCTCTGTTGTCGGCAGGAACAATGCAGTAGTGTAGCAAGAAAATACAGGCAGTAAGTATAAGCCAGGATGTACTCAATTAAAAAAATAAAGAAGAGAGAGAGAGAGAAGGAAGGAAGGAAGGAAGGAGGAGGAGGGAGACAGGAGGTGGAGGAGGAGGAGGAGAATAGGAAGAAGAAAAGGAAGGAAGAAAGGAAGGGAGGAAAGGAAAAGAAAAAACTGCAGTCAGCCTATGTCCCAAGGAGTGATGCTGCTGAAGGGATGCAGCGTGGAAGTCCGTACTTTTTGTTGAGGGTCCATTCTGAGGAAATAGGTTGCGGACTGGAGCACGCTGGATTGAGAAACCGCCACTCTAGTCTCTTTGTGCCGTAGACCGACTGCCTGTGGGACCTGAGGACGCCCTGCACCTTTTTGGTCTGTTCTCCCATCCGACACGGGACGGGGAAAGTAGAGGCTGGTGTCTCCGGCCCCTTCCAGCATCCAACAGAGATGCTCTTTTAGCCAGGCATGCCGCCTTCTTTCTTCCTTTTTTTTTGGGGGGGGGGAGGAGGCCTGATGTCCCATGGGAGGGAATTTTAGCCGCTTCTACAAATCTCAGAGGTGTAAGGGGCCCGGGCCACCTCCACTGTTGAAACTCCCAGTATGTTAATAACTTAAGAACTGCCAAAGCAGGATCACCAAAACTCTAGTATATTTTTTTAAATGCTTGTATTTCACAAATTACCTTTATTTACAACCAAAATAAAACTTCCTTGGGGAACAATGTCAACAGTCTCAAACTGAGGCCTTTTAGAATATGAAACCTAGGGCTAAAGGGGCCCCTGCTCTTCCCTCATCGGCCTGGTCATTCCAGAACCCTCAGCAGCTCAGCACACTGTTGTCATGTGGTGGGTAATAACTTGCTACGTGAACAGATGCACACATGGATGAATACACAGTTTGCCTGTCCTTGGGCTTTGCACATTTCCTTAGGAAAATAAGATGGCAATACGGTTCCTGAGAGGCATGTCGGTTAAAATCAGACCCTAATACTGGACAGATCCTCAGAAATCACCCTTAATCTCTAGATCTAAGGGACACAAATAAGACTCTTAACTACACTTCTAAGTAGGAAAAGTAGCAGCTATAAACTATAATTCAGCTATAAGCATGCAATACCAATCTTCAACTAGGATACATTTCTAGCACTTAAGATTTAGAATGAGGAAGGACAGAATTTTCCAGAAGCCAGAGACTGCATCCCTTAAAAGAGCACCTACCACAGTTTTTATTCATAAATGTTTCTGAGGGAATTGGGAGGAAACAGTTGGTTAAGCAAATCCTTGTTCCATGGAGAAATAGGAGACTCAAAAAACTGACAAACATGTTGAATTTGGCAAAACCCCGAGATCACGCATCATGTCTTGATGTTATGAGTTATCTATTTCTCATCAACCAAACACATAGTAGTTGTTCTCAAAGTTTCGTTTTCGGCCAATGCTTCCTCTTAAATTTACCCACTGAGGACTTCTGATTGGTGGCTGTGGAATGAAGAGCCATTTTGGGATTACAGAGGGAAAAAAAAAGAATCGGCTGCTAAATGTTGGTTTCATACACCTCATCATGACAGGGTCACTTCCCCGGATTTGCCACAGATGTGGTGCAATTGCCTGTGCAAATCTGTGCTTCAAGTTCACAGCCCTCGGGAGGAGGAAAGCGTGGCTTGATGTCTACCTTCCTCACTGGGAGAGGATTAATGAGTTAATAAGCATTAAGTACTTTGCAAGCCACAGGTGACTGGCAAACATTATTAGGACCACATTTTTTCTCCCAAAGTGGTTCAGGCTTTGAACAGAAGGGTAAAGCCCAGGAGCGATGTCTATTGCTGCCACAGGAATCTAGATGCCTGCTCTCAGGTAATAGGCTGTTCAGATGCCCTGCGTTGTCCAGTCACTGGTGGCGGGGGCAGATTTAGGGAATATGAAGGCAACGGTATCCCCCAAAGTCCGACTGGATGTGAGCGAAGTAACGAGCAATTCCAGCGAACGGTGGCATCCGAAACAGCAGCAGGAACACTGGTTAGGCAGGCGTTTCTCTCAGCTCTTCCCTTGTCTCAAGTCTCAGGCTCACGTAGCTGTTGTGCAAATCACAACCCTGGTAATGATGTCCGGTCGTTGGCTTCAGCCACATCCAGACTTGGAGTGCACGTGAACAAAACCTAGCCAGACTGCAATAATTGTGCGTACTTGATACCACTCAGGGGGTTACCAAGACTCCTATAAGCAGGGAAAATGCAGAGGCATTCAGTTCACGTTAGGCTCACACATGTCTCCTTCCTATTCCCAGAACACTTCTTTCTGTCTCTGCATTTCCTCCCAAAGAACAAGCACCACGTGATGGTTAAGAACCTAACATTTACTGAAAGATCTCCTGTATCCCACCAAATGATGTCCTACAGGGTGGGGCAAAAGTAGGTTTACAGTTGTGAGTACGTAAAACATAGCTTATTCATATGTTATTATTTATTAATTATTACATTATTTTCCATGAGCAATGGTAAACCTACCTTTGCCCCACGCTGTATTTATTTTGCAGCCTCGGGTGTCTAAAACTTGAAAATGATCAAAGTCACCAAAAAAGGGAAAACTTCAGAACTTAAAGAAGGCAACAACCTTGATATCAGGAGGCCCTGCCCCTTAATCTCATCAATGTTCTGGCATTGCTGCGAACTTTTCCTTCTCAGGACGAAAGGATTAATCTAGAGGGCCGTGAAGATTAGATTTTAGGATGACAGAATGGAGGCGGGAGGGAGAAACACATAGGAAGCTATTGTAGGAATTCAGGAGAAATACGAAGAGATTGAAAGAAATTACTGGTGGTGACAATTCAAGTACAAACTGATTTCCTATGAGAGTCAGGCTTCGTGCTGGGGCCGAGTCTTCATTGCCGTAAAGGGTCCCAGTCTCTGTGAACCTGCAGCGCGCACATAAATGACCATGACATATATTAACTGCTATGACTGCAGTGTGAGTAAAATGTCCCCACATCACAAATTGAGAGGAAACTGACTGAGACCGGATAGTCACAAAAAACTGCCCAACAATGACATATTTAAATAGGGTTTTGCCCATTTTTGAAGGAGGGAAATTATTTCCTGGAAGCATGAGATATTTATTTACTCAATCATTCCTTTATCCATTACTAATTTATTCATCAGGCTCTACCATGTGCCAGGCTCCATGTGGGACCCTGAGTATGTTATATTGAGTAAGCTCAGTGGGGACAGATGAAAAGTAGCAGATGTCAGGATATGAAGTTTCAGTTGTATCCTGAGAGTCACTAGGGATCTTGCCAAGGATTTCTGAGCAGGCAGATGACAAGATCACAACTTCTATTAAGCAAAATAGTTCTGGCCTCCGATGAAATTTTTAAATGGAGGGTAAGCGAAGCTGAGGACTGACACAGCTCGACGCAGCAGACACTGCTGCAGCCCAGAAACAGATGGTAAGACCTGACCAGGGCAGGAGCCGCGGGCGCAGAAAGAAGCACAAGGATTTGTAAACGATGTGAGCAGAATGAGCAGAGCTCTGACAGGTGGGCGGGTACAGGGACCAGGCCTCAGCTCTCTGGCATGGGTAAGTGGTTAGAGCGTGAGTCTTCAACCCCACGGAAGGGCAGAGGGAGGAGGTAAGTTTGAGCAGAAGAGTGAAGAATGATTTTAGTTTGGGGCATGTCAAGTTGAAGAAATTTCTGGGTCACTCCTGCAGAAATGTCCAGTGGACATGCCTGATGTTAAGACAGAGGCAACAGCTAGAGAAAGGGATTCTGTGCAAGTAAGTGACAGCTGAAACTGTGGAAGGAGAAAAGAAGCAGATTACACACGGGATCTTCCCAAGGCCTACTCAATACATAGAGGGGATGAGGATCTAGTGAGAACAGACATGAGTCTGGACAGGAGAACAGGAGAGGGGGCTCCTAGGAAGTTAACAAGACAAGAGAGTTTCCAGAAAGAGGGCTGGGAAGTAGCATAAAGTGCTGAAACACAGCCCCTTCTACATTTCTTTTCACGCCACCACCAAATTCGTCCCATTAGCAGACACATCCTTTAATATCTCCTGTTAAGCTGTGCCTTCCCATCTATCTGTGGCTACGGTATACATAATAGCTAAATCCGAAACTCCATTAACATCAGGGTTTTCTGCCTCCACTTTGGTGAGACATCTAACAAGATCAAGAATCAAAAAGGAACAGCAGACGTGTGTCCAATTATCGGCATGGGCTAAAAGGAACTCCATGTAGTCCATGGGAAGATCTTTGTCTAGTATATTTTATTGCCATTATGGATAATAAGGAGGTTTTCTAAATTGTAAGTGAAAGTCATTTACTTAATAGCATTTCCAGAAAAATCGGAATTGCAGAAACGCTGCGTTTCCAAGAAACAGTAATGGTTTCTCCAACTCTGTGTGTTACTCTTTGGATAACCAATTGCGATGTTCTAGGAGGAACCTGCAGAACCACGTCCAGCTGGCACCTCAAACAAGCTGGGTGGGTGGCCGCTGCCACAGCACTGTGGTCGGCATCTGATGTCAAAGAATAAAGCATCTGACCTGTGAAGCATTTTTTTTTGTTGTTGTTATAAGCTAACAGGATAATATTTTTCCTTTTTTAAAAAGGAACATACAATATTTTACATTCAGTTTTTGTTTTATTTTATTTAAATAAATACACATAGACAGAAAAGTGAGGGGGGGGGAGTAAGACTATAACAATTCTGGCCCAATTAGAGCCTGAGTAATTAAGCCAAACTTTTTCTCATTGTCTTGTGCTGGCTGTGCCCTGTGGAAATAATCTAATCCCTTTCTCCCTTTGATGGAAGCCAAAGCTCTTTTCTCAAATTAGATCCATAGAGAGTGAGATGCTTAAAGAAGTCGGTTGACCTACAGGCTATCAGGAATGTCTGCTGAATCAGTGATTCCTCACTTTAAATCTAGTAAGTGGTGAGGAGTGAAGAGATAATGTCTAGAGCCAATCATCAAGGAAATGTAGCATAGGCATATTATCAAAGTTAGGGTGGTAACCACTGAATGAGCTAAATAAGGAAACTGCGAACCATGGTTTCCTCCGAGAAGTGAACCAGGGATTGAGGAGGGTGGGGATGGCTGAGGCAGGAGACTGCTTTTCATTGAAAGGCGTTCTGTACTTCTCAATTTATTTTAACCAATGGCATTTTTATTTGGATAAAAGTGGAAAAAAGCAGTTGAATGTTATTATGGCATGAATGCTAGCTATTACTTTGACTTCTGTAATACGGATTTTTGACTTTGCATTCACACAGTCACAAAAATATACAGAATATCTTCTATTTTGCAAAACAAAAGAGTAACATTCAGGCACATTAAGTGAGCTGCTCCAGACTATGGAGCTCAGGGCCCAAGAAGCAGCTGATCCGGGAGGTCTGTGCTTTATCCACATATGCCCAAACTCCTTTGCCGTATGAATTTCACAATTCAGGGAATGGATTCATTCTAATTCAGGACTTTTCAGACTAGACAATAGGCGCTCCTGCAAAAATTATTATATCACAGCTCAGTCTCATTAGACATCGTAAACCATTATAAATGTCTGATGTTAAAGAGAAGACAGAAAATACCAGGAGCTGCGGTGTGGAATTGGGATTTCCAAATGAAAGTGAGTCTCTAGGGAGGGTGGAACACAGCTCCCTGCACACTGCTGATGGTGTGATTCCATAGCCAGGTGTATCAGTCAGCTAGAGCTGCTACAACAAAATAGCACAAACTGGGTAACGAAAAGTTACGTGTCCCAGTTCTGGGGACCAGAAGTCCAAAATCAAGGTGTTGGCACGGTTGGTTCCCTCCGAGGGCTCTGAGGGAAAAATCCATGCTGGGCACGTAACTGCCCTCTCCCTGCCTCTCACAAGGTCTCCTTCTATGCGTGGCTGTGAGTCCAGATTTCCCCTTTGCATGAGGATGCCAGTGATACTGGATTACAGGTCCGCCCCACTCCAGCATGAGCTCATCCTCCACATCAGCAAGAATTCAATTTCCAAAGAAGGCCACCTTTTGAAGTCGTGCGGGTTAGGACTTTAACATATAAGTGGGGGAGGGGGACACAATTCAACCTATAATACCAGGAGATGATCAAATCCTTCCATCCTTCCCCCAGACATTTACCGTGTTTACTGATGTTTTTCTTTTCTCTGAGAATGTATCCCATTAAAAGTTAAAATCAATTGGAAAACAGTAAATATTCACTTTACATTGAACTATTTTTAAATCCTCTGTCACACAAAATGTGACAACCATAAGATTATCTTCACTAAAGGCATGTATATTCTAGATGTTTCAGGATCAAAGAAACTGTATCATAATAATTTAAGTTACAAGTTACACACACATATGAAATGTCATGTTATAAGCAGAGAAAAAGTTGTCCAACAAAGTCATCATCCAACAATGTAAAAGTATCCCCCCGATAGCTACAGGAAAAGCTTCAACCCTCGAGGGGCTACGTCCTGTTTTGAGGGGTCTGATCGATTATAACTGTACAGTTAGTGGAGGTCTGAGCCCCTCAAACTGGAAAACGCACATAAAAACGTTAAATCCAATTTACCTTTTCACTGAACCATGATATCTACCTTTTGCTTTTCACTCAGAAAGAATGAATTTCCCTTTCCAGCCCACTCCTCTTACACCAGTCTTCCCACCAGGAACACTTCACAGTTTGAAGGGGGAGAATTTCCTCTTAATGGCTCTATCTAATCAAAGTTCTCTAATGATATGCTGTTTTATATTAGCCTATAAAGTTTTGCAACTGTCCATCTAACTTGGGACAACTATTCTGGGTAAATTTTGGAAATAAATTCTGCCAGCAAACTAATAGGCAGTAGCCAATATTTCTCATAAAAGTAAGTTATATAAAGCTGATAGGGGTTGTGCAGGGTGGAGGGGAATAAAGGGGGGGAAATGGGTCAACTGTAATGGCATAATCAATAAAATCTATTTTTTAAAAAAGGAGACAGTTTTCCAAATACACCAACTTCTCATCCTTAGTTTATCTGTTTTCCCCAACACACTTGTTCGCTCACTCACTCTTCACTGAGTCATTCAATAATCATAGGTAAACCCCAACTTACACGTCAGTTGCTTTCCTTAAATTCACAATAACACTGCTTGGAACTGGAATGCATCATTGAAAACAAAAGCAGTGTTACACATGTAGACTTGGTCTTGGGTGTTCAATACATGCCTATCCAATCGTAATGAGATAATGAGAAAAAAATTATGTCAATACCCATAATTACAGCACAAAAAATGAATTATGTTTATCTATGTAAAAATTCTTTCTCCTTATCTTTAATCTTTTTTTAAACACTCCTTCTTCCTCCTACTTGCCCTGACGGAAGCCTGGCTTTCCCCTGAAAATACTACTTCCTTTGTAACTCTTTCCAATTCTGGCCACTCCTTCAACCTCTCTCCAACTTCAAGGGCAAAGAAGAAAAATCAGCAAACTCCTTGTTCCTTAATGCCCCTTCCAGGTACTTGATCTCCTGCAGTCTTGCAATGAATTCTGTTCCTTAAGCTACGTAGGGGTGTGGTAGGTCCTACTCACGGTCCCCTTGCCAGACAGTGTTCTCAGAAACCCTGCTGAGGGAGCACGGGGCCCTCTGGTCTGATTGCCTGGACATGGCTGTCTGGACAAGGCTGTCTGGACACTGGACCCAAGTCACACCGGCCAGATTCCTCCTTTCCCAGGAACTGGGAAATGGAATATGCTCGGTGTGCAAGGCTGTGAAAAACGGTGTTGACAATAGCATGGGAGAGGAAACACATCCATTCATACACATCCATTCATTCATTCACCAAATATTTAGTCATTGCCTTCTGCTAGCCAAGTGCCACGACAGATCCTTTATTGTACAGTCTTTTCAGGAGGTCACTGGTAGAATAATTTAGCCAAGGCAGAGTGTTCATGGGGGACAAAGAAAAGTAGGCTGAGGCTAAAACTGGGGCAGGTTCTAATGGCAGATGATAAATCTGAGGTTTTCTCCTGCAGTTAAAATGAAAAGGTGCTGGTTTTAGTGAATGTTTCTTAAGAAGTCCTCTGCTTCTCCATCACAAGGGTTTCAAGGCTTCTACTTTGAATGTAACCAGAATTGACCGACATAAAATTCCAACCCATCCTTTTTATTCCGAGGATTGAACTACCTTTTATTCCACTGTGGTTCCCCCCAACTTGGTGCAAGGCAAACTCTAACAGAAAAAAAAGAGAAGACAGTGGTCATTGTCTAGGTCTTTCCCTCCGGTGGATTGTAAGCACCTTAAGAACTGGTGCTTGGTTCACATGCTTCTCTGTCTGGAACCTGCTATAACGCTCAGTACCTAGGAAATGTACAAAATGTGTAGATCGGGGCTGAATAGGAAAACAGGCATCATGAGCTTGGAGGTACGACTGGGGCGAAATGAGTTAAAAAAAACAATCACTAGAGATTTATGAGAGTACCTCGCTGGGCGTGGAAACTAAGTCTGGGAAAAGTGCCTCCTTTGGCATGAAGAGGGGGTGGGAGGCAGAAGAGCTGGAACGACAGCCAAATACTTTCAAAGAGCAACATTATGTCCTAAGGACGGTGATTTAACGGTATGCAACACACCTGTGCTTGCCCAACGGCAGCGTGATTGAGAAACACTGCTATCACCTTCAAAAGGAGGTTTTGTGAAACGCGTTAAATACGATAACCTGTTGGTAAAATTTTCCACAGCTACTGAAGCCAGCACTTCTCCTCGTGCTGCTAAAAGGCTAAGGCATGTGGAGACCCAAGGGAGAGGAGGGCGCAGGCTGCCCATGAAGAAAGGCTGCTCCCGACTGTAATCCATCGGCGGACACTCTACCAAGTGTTCCGCTCAAGGGACCAGCTCCCATTCGGAACCTTTTTTCCTTTTCCAGCGTCCGGGTTTCTTCTGAGAACCGGGCTAATGAAGGCTTGGGCGGTGCGAGGCCGGGGAGCCTTGCGACTGCAATCAGTCTACTTCAACTCCAAACCCCACATTGTTTTAATGAGTCTAATACAGGGTTTTTCTAAGGTGATTAAAGAAAAAATCCTGTTCACAAGGTTCTAGAACACATTATCAAAGATGTAATCTGAATTTTAATGCGGCTGCCGAAGAACAAAAAATTGATCAAGAGTTTTTTTCATCTTCGTATAGTTGCTGTTTGAAGCACATGAAAGAATTTCTGTGAAGTGTGACTAGCTCACAGTGTCTTTCTCAAAGATAAAAACAAGCTTCAACTTATTTTTAATATAGGTCAAGCATGATCATTTTTTTATGCTGTGGTTGGGGATGGGAATCCTGCAACTGGTTTAATTATGCCAGTAGCAGGGTAATGCCCAGGAAATGAAGCTTTCTCCCTGTGTTCTTCATTCCCCTTCATGAATCAAAGTGCAGGAATGAGCAGGCAGCTGGAGAATTCGGCCCGAGGAAGGCAAACTGCACTGCACTACCAGTGAGCAAGAAACTACAGTCTGAGGGAAGTTCTTTGGACCGTATAACATTCTGATGCCCAAGTCCACTCCATCACTGTGAACACAGTGCTGGAAACTTTTAAAAAAAGGTTGTTGCCCTCCCTAAACTTCTCCCACCAAGGCGCTTAGCCCCCGCCAGCCCAAGTTCATTTACAACAGCAGAAATTTCCCAAACTTCACACAGAAAGCTCAGAGGGTAAGGCCCTTGTTTCAAATTGACTAACTACAGAGTCTTCTATAAAGCCTTGGGTCACATTCATTCATTCAGTTAGTATTTATTAAGTGCCCGCTAAATTTCAGGTAATCCTCTAGTCATTGAACATACAGCTTCGAACAAGGGGAAAGAGACATGAAACCAATAAATAATCTATATTGTATGCACTATATATACAGGGGTGGGCAAAAGTAGGTTTACAGTTGTTTGCATAGAAAAATACAAATTAATAAACAATAATATAAGACTCAACTGTGTTTTGCATACCCACAGCTTTACACCTGCTTTCGCCCTCCCTGTATAGTAGAGAGAATGTAATATGTACTGAGCTGTGCAAGAGAGAAAGCAGGGTAAAGATAATGGGGGGGGGGCGGGGGCTCTTATTGATAACAATCTTGCTCATCAGTTTTACAGCTACAACATCAAGATACCAATTCTTAAATTTTCGGATGAAGACTACTGCAGGTCACACTGGTGATAATTCGTTCTAATTAGTAACTCAGTCAGTGCTGATTCTAGAGCTACAGTATCTTTTTCCTTGTTCCTTACCTCCTCCTCCCCAATTTCCTCACTGCTGCTTTGAACTCTGGTCCCTCCAAAATTGGGGACGAGGAGCAAAAGTTTCAGAGAAGGAATCACACCCTCCTGTCTCCTCCTGAGAAGGGCCCGAAAAGGGCCACAGACACACCTTCTAAGCAGCTTCTGGATTTGTTTCTAACTTTACAAAACTGTTTTCAAATGATTCCTCCTCTGATCAGCATGGCGGTTTTGTCACGGGCTGTCTGCTGGCTACAATTTCGAAAGCCCTATAAATAGGGTTGTCGGTGCTGGCAAATAAAAGCGCAGGATGTCCAGTCGATATTTGACAACAGATATTTTTTAACATAAGTGTGTCCCACACAATATTTGGGACATACCTCTACTTACAAACATTATGCGCTTCAAATAACTGTATTCTATCCAGCGACCCTACATGTGAAGATTTGGAGGACCTACATTAACGGTTTCAGGGGCGTGGGTATCAGGTTTCGACTCATCCAGACCATAGGAAAATTGCTCCCAAGTGACCGTCTTCATAGCAAGGCTAATGTGCAAGAAAGCAAAACATAGCCGTGCTGTGTGCAATGTACCGGACAGCAGCCCCCACCTGTCTCACCAACACCGACCAACCTGCCGTAACCTTTGTCCTAGTCCAGCCCTCTGGGTGCTGACTCACATACCCAGAGGTGATGAGGAGGAATTCATTTGAACACTTCGTGAATTCAAGTGGTGCCATTAGACACCTGACAAAGAGAAAAAAAAAACAAAACAAAACACCTGTGCTAGAATTCAATTACCATGCACTCACTCCTTAAACTCCTTGCTAAATTTCAATCAGGTTTATTCCAAACCTTGTAGAGAAGGTGTCTTGTTTGCTAGGGCTGCCATAACAGAGCATGACAACACGCGGGGTGCTCTTTCAGTTCTGGAGGCCAGAAGTCTGAAGTCCAGGTGGCGGCTGGGCTGGCTCCCCCTGTGAACTGCGCGGGGGAATCTGCTCCAGGCCTCTCTCCAACTTCTGGTGGTTGCTGGCAACCTTTGGAGTGTCTTGGCTGGTAGCAGCATCCCCCAGATCTCTGCCTTCAGGTTCCAATGGCGTTCTCCATGCCTGTGTGTGCACGCCCGTGTCCAGATATCCCCGTTTCATAAGGCTACAGGTCACACTGAGTTAGGAGGCTTACGCTACCCTAGTTCAACCTCATCTTAACTAATTACATCTGCGATGATCCTATTTCCAAATGACCCGTTCTGAAACACTGGAGGTTAGAACTTCAACGTACGAATTGAGAGGGGACACATTTAATTTACAACAAGGGGTGAAATCTGTGCATGTGTTAGAAAGACTGCAGAAAGAGCCAAAAGTCTACAAAACAGCTCTAGATGTGAAAACTGGCAGGAAAGCCTGTGAAGGGGGAGACTCCAGGGGCCTGGGACCTGCCCCCAAGAATCCAACAGTTCCACCCCGTGGGGAGAAAAGGGCTGGCGGGGAGACCGATACAAGCCCACTGACTTCACACAGCGTGGGAGTCAGCAGGCAGCGGTAGACGAGAATGAATTGTCCTGGGCCCAGTTCAGGCTCTGGCTCCGCAAAGGCATTCCTTACTGCCCCCAGCTTTCAGGAGTCCTCCCTGAGGTGTAGCACGAACCGTCTGTAACCCAGATGGTTCATAATTCAGCAAGGCTGTCGAAGAGCGCCGGGTGTATTTTCCACGTCTGTTCTATGTCAGATAACACTTTCCATGGTCCCAAAGTATATTTTGTGTGCATTTGTGTGCATGTTTTACACTATGTGCTCTCAAATGTATAAATACAAACACACCTAAAAATATTAAGTAGCCGAGAATGGAATTTTAAAAATCCATGTCTGAGATTCATCTTTTAGAAAAGTTTCTTCCTTCAGATAATTCTCCCAGGACTTGGGCATTTCGAGAGGATACACAACTTATTCAGTTCTTGGAACAGTTATAAAGTTATATTCATTTTTTCCACTCATAAATACAGATGATAAGCATCCCAAACTGGAAACACAGTCTCCTGGCATTTTATCATTGTGGAGGCAAAGATACATTTATGGAGAGTACATTTTCCAGCCAAATGAGGAATAATGATTCTGGGATACAAGTTATAATTTAAAATAAGATGTACTCACATAAAAATCTTAATGTGTTTAAAATATTTGAAATCCAGTAAATCCCTTTCAAGATTCTCTTTTCCAAGTGTTAGTAGTGCAGATCGGGACAGTGGAGCTGGCGTGGCTCCTTTGGGCCGTCCCCCAGCCAGGGCTGATGGGACGCAGGCCTGGGGCCCGGAGACCTTCTCGAGCCATTATTGACCCAGTGCCACGTATTGGACGCTATTTCACAGCCGGTACAGTCAGTAAAAGAGGGAAGCTGCTCGTTTCTGTGTTCTGGGCCTGGCTACTAACCAACAAACAGCTGCTAATGGGCCCATTCTGTTCACTTCACTGAAGATTTTAAGATGAACAAGACCTGATTCCTTCTGTCCTGTGCAGGAAGACAACTGCATCACTAATCACCAGCACGCTTTGAACTCTTCGTGCTGGACACTGTACTAGCTTCTGTATTAACTCTTTTAATTCCCCTGCCCACCCTACAGAGAAAGCAGTACTGTTAGCCTCATAGCATCAACGAGGAAGCTGAACTCTAGACGGGGAAGGCCATGCAGCTCAAGGTCACAAGCTAGCTGGTCCACTTTGCTCACGCCTCGGCCACGCCTCGGCCAAGCTTTTGACCATCACTTTGTGACTCAATAGTTTCTTTGTGGCCATTACAGAAATACTGTTATGAAAAGAGACATGTGCTGTTAATGTTTTGTTTTGTTTTGTTTTTATGTGCTCCAAAGCACAAATAAAGGAAAACCAATCCACAAGACCCAGAGACTCAGGCGGAACAGAGAAGACATCGCATGCATAGGGGCAATGAAGTGCCAGAGGGACTGAGTTGCTCAGAGCGGGGACTTTGGGCCGTTGCCTTCACCATATCACGTCCCCACCACACTACCAGTGGGTCCTGGGATGACATCCCAGAGAAACGTCTGACACCGAGAGCCTTGTCACAGGTTTGGCCTCTTGGGGATCACAAATGGAACGCTTCTCAAAACAGATGAAACGAACAGATACGCATACCACACTGAAAAATGAAGTAGACAGTTAGCACTTTACAGACATCTGAGTCAATATCGGTACCAAAAAATCTCAAAGGAACTATTATTACTCCGTTCAGGGAGATCAGCAAGAACATTGCACACACGAAACAAGGGGGAGCTACAAAAACATGAGCAATGAGAAGAAGAAAATGTTCTTGGAACTTAGAGATAAGAAGATGAAATTTTAAAAATCAATACAAGCACTGAAGATACAAATTTAGTCATTCCTCATGAAACAGAACAAAAATAAAAATAAAAGGACCATTGGAGAAAAAAAATAAGGCAGCAACAAAAAGTCAGTCTACTAGAGTGACGATACAAGTGTCCAACATCCAACTAAAAGGATTTTGACACACAGAGAGCAAAGAAGATGAAGGAGAGGAATCGTCAAAGAACTAATACAAGGAAATGTTCCAGAACTTCAGTGTAAGAATCTTCAGACCACAGATGCCAAATACTCAGTAAATAGCACCCCTAACATAGTTGTTTTTTATATGTACTGATTCAGTTTGTTAAGTAGTTAGGTCCAAATAACACAGTGTGTCTTCATGCCCTAAAACCTATGGTCTATTGGGCCTTGTACAACCTGTCAAATCTTGGGATCATAGTAGGTCCTGCCACCCGCACTTCCTGTTCCATGATGGTTTCTTAATGCCTATATGCCATTAGAATACATGTTTTTAACATGAAAATAGGTATTTTAATATTAGAATATCTATTCTAACATTCTGTGAAACGGGAATGATGGTATGGGGAAGGGTGGGCAAAGCAATGCCATAAGCATGTATTTTTTCGATTCAGACAAATTCTAAAAATGAAGTAGAAAACAGAGGACAATATATGAATATTGCAAGCCAAAAAGAGAAATCATTAACCTTGATTTTGACTGCCTATGAAAGGATGTTTCAGATGAAAGCATTTGAAATGCAGGTCCCGAAATAGCCAAGCAACTCCCTGTATTTTAAATTTCACTTGGCTACAGAACCCTACTGCGTCAGTTACCTCTTCTTGGGGCATTTCTTCCCACTTCAGATACCCTCAGCACCCCAAAAGTTCTGCTACAGCATTCGCTCCTTCACAACTTACTGTTACTATTATTATTCTAATACAATGGATCTGTAATTCATATAAATGTAATTTATTACCCTATCCCTGCTTCCCCTCTGGACTGCTCTGTTGCAAAAGAACAAGAGGTTCACCTCTTTCTCTATAGATGTTTGCATCCTTTACCAACAAGGTCCAACCTTATAAATGCTTACAAGAAAATGAATTTTAATAACTGCTTACATAACCATTATACACTGTATCTCATCAATTCAAACTGCCCATTTATGTCATAGCTTCTTCTCTGATGTGGGGAATGTGTCTTATAATTGCTGGAGGCCTGGATAGAAGCCAAGTTTCTTCTTTTTTTTAAAGATTTTATTTATTTTTAGAGAGAGGGGAGGGAGAGGGAGAGAAACATCAATGTGCAGTTACAACATGCGTGCCCCCTACTGGGGACCTGACCAGCAACCCAGGCATGTGTCCTGACTGGGAATCGAACCAGCAACCCTTTGCTTCACGGTCTGGTACTGAATCCACTGAGCCATGCCAGCCAGGGCAGAAGCCGAGTTTCTTCTAGAAAGTCCTTCAGTGGTCCTGCCATTCATCTGGGCTCCCAACCTGAGACCATGTTAGATTGGATGGTCTGCCTAAGTATTTTTTTAAACATTTGCATAATATTTATTTATTTTTTATCATTTTCTTACATTTTAATTACTGTTTAAGTACAGTTTTCCTTCTTTTACCCCCATCCCAGCCCACCCCCAGTCCTCCCCACCTCCCTCCTGTTTCCACCAGCCCCCTAGTTTTTGTCCATGTGTCCTTTATACTTGTTCCTTCAAAGCCTGCCCCTTTTCCCCTGAAATTCCCTCCCCTCTCCCCTCCGGTCACTGTCAGCCTGTTCTCAATTTCAGTGTCTTTGGTCTAAGTATTTTTTTAAACTCACACTGATACTGGGAATTCAGACCCAAATATTTATTAGAACTGACTTGCAATTCAAAACCTTAGCAATATTGTTTTTCTTCCTTCTACGAGTAGCAAACTCGAGACATGTGAGTTCCTTTGCTGTCCCTCTCTGTCTCATGGGTTTATTTTTCATTTATCCCCATACAGAAGGAACAGCCCTGGGGTACTCCAAATTTAAGCAGGTATCCTACTCCATTCTCCATCCTGGACATTTTTTTCTTTCTTAAGGACACACAAACAATGATATATCTTCCACTGGCCTTTGGAACTCCATGAAATACAATACTAGATAACAGAATAAAAAGAACTAATATACAATGCTGACTTAGTAACAGTTAGGTCAATATCGTAGATTTTTAATTTGAAAATTGGGCTTCTTTTTGGTTAATAAGATATCCACTGCTCTATAATCACTAGAAAATGTTTCAGAGAAATTTGGATTTCACTGTGTAGGTGAAATCCTGACTAACCAGCTTTCCCTTTACAAAATAGTTGTCTACAGGTTCCTGCACATCAGCATTTTAAGACAGAGTCCACATTTGCTCACCAAAACCCACAGTGGCCTACACTGTGGTTGGGTTGATGGGAAACATCTGAGGCCTCTAAAAAATCATCAATGAAATACACCCCTGCAAGCTCATGACTCAGCCCTACAAGGCGGACGAACAAGGCCATTGGTTACTTCATTAGGTTCCCAACATGGCAATTCCCAAACCGTCCCCCCGTACCCTCCAAAAGCCTTCCTCTAACATATAATTGAACCCTCTCTCTGAAAATAATACTTAGCTAAGCATGAAATGTGACATATTTTATAGTCAGTAATTATTTAGTGCTTACTATGTTCCAGGCAATGAACTAACCACTTTACATACATAATCACTTTACTCCTCCCAGTGAACCTACTGATTAAGAAGTTGAGGCTTGTAGTTTAAGGAACTTGCACAAGATCACACAGATAGAAAAGAGCTAGAACAAGAATTGAAGCCCAGACAGAGTAACTAACTGCAAGGCCCACCCTCTAACCCACTGCATGATGCTGCTTTGGGGAGGCAGTGGGGGCGAGGGGATGCCGTGGGGAGAAACAAGGGCAGTTCAAACAGTGATGCAAACAAACCAGACAACACCAATTTCATTAATGCTCGGTAACCCGTCAAAGTTGAGACAGATCTTGGCACATTTATTCACCTACTAAGAAAGATGCTTCAAACCACAGGGAGAAGTACCAATAGTATTAAATAGTACCAAGCAAGAGTATGGCTCACCATTTTAATTTCCGTTTATAATCACCAGTTATCGTGAACTTTTGCCCTGGTTTTTCCCATGTTGGGAGAGGACTCGTTTGCACGGGTCCGTTAGGACATTTACTTTGTGGTGCATATGACATATTTTTCTCTTAAGTCCCACTCTGCAGGCCAGAGCTGAAGGCAAGCCTTATTATAGATCAAAGCCAGTGAAGTGGGTAATGAGGTTTGGTACATAAAACACTTGGCACAAATGCAGAGGAGATTCGGGCTTTTCTTTAACATTAACAGCACAGAAATGCATCATTTGAAATTGAATCCTTAGGAGGAGACCAGCTACTGAAGAATCATTTCCCTTCACCTAGCAGACCGCTGGCAGCCGGGTGCCTTTCACAGGCATGCGGAGCCCTGCGCGGTGAGTTATTTTTAATGCACACTCCACGGGGTGACCACTAAAATGCACCACCGAACGTGAAGTGGGCTACCCACCACAGCAGAGATGGGGAACTGAAGGACTGCTCACGTCAGCTTCGCTTAAGGAGGATGGTCTGAATTCTCAGGCAGCTGCATAAGCTTGAAAAAGAAACAATTAAAATATCTAAGCAGACAGTTTTCATCTCCTCAGGTAGAAAGTGTTCTTACATATTCAGACTTGTAGGTCCCTGAGCCCCAGCGGGGCAAAGGAAAGGTGGTTATAAATATACCATTAAAAGGATAATTACGTCTTCCGATAACTTTTAAAATCATGTCTGGCTCCTCTTTTGTCAACTGTCTTTCAAGACGGGTCTGTGTTAAGTAAGTGTTTCCCAGGTCGATAGTCACTTCTTCATCTCTCCATGGCAAGGTACTGTTTTCATCGTTAGTGCCAAATGTTTATCAGCATGGGTGGTGGAGGACAGAAATCATAAAAAAGGGTCATTAAATCCCCCAATTCCCTCACCCCTTTCCTTTCCCTCCCTCCCTTTCTCCCTTTCTCCCTTCCTTACTTTCTTCCTTTTTTTTTTTTTTTTTCCTTTTAAGACATTTTAGCAGCCTAATATGCTCCAGGTACTATGCTACATATGCTCGGGTAAAAATCAGACTATTTGCATTACTAACCTCCAGCATTCACAGTCAGCTTGGAATGCCCAGTCGCATAGATTACTATAAGCTCCTGGACTCAGAGGCCACGCCTGGTACCTCCTAGACTTCTTTCTGCCCCCACGTGATGTCTTAACTTCGTGTCTTGTGCGGCAGGAAGGGCTCGTTGGGGTGTTAGGTAATCTGATGTTGGGCTCCCTCATGCACAGGCTCACCCCAGATAAATCCCCTAATTTCTGGCACTTCCATTTCCTGCTGTACAAAAGGGAGATCCTAACACCAGTCCAGCCACCCCCAGAGGGGGGATCTGGAGACAAAAATTATAATGTAAGTGAAGGCACTTTACAAACCTGAGCCTTGCTCAGGGAGGCACTCCTAAGGATCATTCAGGGTCAAGTGGCTGAGGACCAGGGCAGCGGGGTGGGCATAGGGGGCCGGGCCATTTCACGAGAGCCTGGCCAACCTCGCTCTTGCCACTCGGCAAGGTCTGAATGTCACATTTCGCCCACACAGCCACACTAAGTTAGGGCCACAGTGACTGACAGGTGCACTGCCCTCGTGGCACTGTGAGGTAGCACTACTCCTGGCCTTTGGACAATAAGTAGGTCAGAAAGGGGATCATGGAGTCGCGATGACGTCATGTCTTCCACCCACATATTTAATGCCTTTTCCATCTTCGCTAAGCATGTACTGCACACTGTGGCTATAACTTTTGCAGTGTGAGGCGTGGCAGCAAAACTAGCATGAATTTCTTTTTCCTTCTTCACACTTTCATGGATAGAAGGTTCATTCTTACCCACCTCAGCATATGATTTTTTTTCTTTCATTATTAAGTAGAGAACTTCCACCTTTTCACTCAAAGAAAGCACAGTATGGCTTCTAGTTGGCACATCCAAATGGACACCATCGCTGCTCTTGTGCTTTGGGGCCATTATTAAGAACAATAAGGGTGACTGAACACAAGTGCTGCGATCCCACGACAGTGGCTCTGATAACCAGATGGCTACTGAGTGACTGATGGGCGGGGAGCATGTGCACAGGGTGGAGACGCTGGGCCAAGGGACGATTCGCATCCCACGCTGGATGGGACAGCAATTTCACCATGCTGCTCAGAACAATGCGCAATCTTAAACTTATTCATTGTTTACTTCTGGACTCGCCCATGCAATATTTTTGGACCATGGTTGACTGTGGGTACTACCCATGGAATGAGAAACTCTGAATAAGGGGAACCACTGTAATTGTTAAAAAGACTTTTTTCCCATCAACTATACTGAGGGGTCCGATATTATCACGGACTTGCTGATGGCCATCTTCCATCAAGAGGGGAGGAAAGCCAAGGTGATGACAGACCTGGACCCAGTTGTCCCTGACACTGAGTGAGTCCTTGCATTTGTCTCCTATGTTCCCCTTTTTGAGTTGGGTTATTGTCAAGTACAACTGAAAGTCCTGACTTGTGCATACGCTGACCACAGACCAGACTCAGTATCCATGAGCCCAGAGCTTCTTTATCTCCTATAAAACAGGGATGATGATTATGATAATAGTGACGATGACTTTAATGATGGTGATAATAATAACCCCCACAGGGTTACCAGAGCACCAAATGAGGTCATAATTGTGAAAGTGACTTGTAAATCCTGATGTCAGCAGTTGTCATTTATGCTACTCAGAATAGTGTACAATTTAAAACTTATGAATTGCTATTTCTGGCATCTTTCCATTTAATACGTTTGGACTGCGGCTGGCTGTGGGTAACTGAAACCATGGAAGGGGCAACTGCAGATGAGGAGGGACTACTGTAACGCATTATAACAGCAATAGCAAACTACCACTGCAGACAAGAAAGAAGACGACCTAGCGGGGACAAGTCATTGCACTGTTGGAGTGTCACTCTCCTGGTCAGCATGTCCTGATCTGCTTATTTTACAAGGCTGTTTACGAGGCTCAAAACTGTAAGGCCTGTGCTCGAGTCTCAGCCTCAGCACTAATTCACCGTGTTTCTTTGGCAAGTGACTTAAGCAATCTGCGCCTCATTTTTCTCATCTGTAGAACAAACGTAGTCATAGTATTGGGTTGCTGTGAGGATCAACAATTTAGTCCATGTAAAGTGCTTACAACAGTGTTTGGCACGATGTAAGTACTAGGTGAATGTTGGCCACTATGACATTCATAAAAGGGGTTTGCAAAAAGTTAGCTATTATAAACTGGCGAAGTGGTATGAGCATTCTTACAGAGCACTGGTTCTCAAAAGGGTGGAAGGTTGATGCACCCTCCCCAGTGGCAGTTTGGAAATTTACATGGGCACTTTAAGGTCAAGGGGCACGGGGGTGGCATAGTGATAGCATTTAGTGATAGGAGGCCGGAATTCCAGCCACCTTGCAACATCTGGGGCGCTCACCTGCAGTGCAAGCTTTTACCAGATCCCAAATGACAGCACAAACCCCTACCCACTCTCCCCTGTGGCTGCACTTGGATGGTGACATTACAAACTAGTGCCAGCATCTGTCTCTTTCATGACAACCTCTGCGATACTTGCGTCATGCATTTATCTTCTGAAGCTTTTGGAAAAACTAATTTATTCCATTTTTCCACCATATTAATGTTAGAAATATAATAGTAATAGGGCATTATATTGACTTTTAAATTTAAACTAGAGTTAGGTTATATGATTTAGAAAATTCATTTCATGGTAATAAAAAGAGGCATTGGAAAAATGCTGGATGTGAATTGGATTTGAGGTGAAATAAGGTTTAGATGTGGCTGAACCCAGCCCCCTAGCTTTCTAGTGAAAATCAAGGCGCAAACACGTAAAGCATCGTGTAAAGAGTAACAATTGGGTAAGATAAATAACCCAAGTTTTAAGACTCTAATTCTGGAGTTTTGGGGTATTCTTTAAGAATCTGTACCTCTGAAAGAAAGAGAAAGAAAGAAAGAAAGAAAGAAAGAAAGAAAGAAAGAAAGAAAGAAAGAAAGAAAGAATAATCAGTATATCCTAAACGAAGTAAGACTTTTTTAAAGATCAAATTCCCATCCAATCCTGAGCTTTTACGCTAGCAAAAACTCAGCCTTCCTCACACCCCACATCCCTGGCCCACCCCCTCCACTAGCACCCCTGGAGAAAGTGGTTGTGAAAGTCATTCCTGGCAACAGTCTGGGGGAGAAGCTTTGATGGGCAGGGTTAAGGTCAATGACCGTCTCTGACTTTCTCCTTTGGCTTTCCACCTTTTCTGCTTCCGTTCCAAAGGAGACCTTTTGGGCCCAGGGATGATGCTGCCCACCCCCAACCTCCAGAGTCTTCCAGAACATCCTGTACGCCTCAATCTTGACAGAGTTATGGAGGAACTAATTGTGTTGTAGCTTGTACTGTTACAAAAAGGTTGATGTATTTCAAATTACTATTTTACTTACTCTTAAGAAGCAAAAAAACCCTCCTACTATCCCTACCCAGAGAGGCCATGGCTGCTGATGCTGATGCAGATGCGCCCTGCTCCGCCAGAGGGTGCCTTTCACCTGGCAGCCTGTGGGAAGGGTGCCCCCTGCAGTGAAGGGTACAATACCTGCGTGGCCCCTGCAGGGTGCCTGCTCCCACTCCCCAACATGGGAAATGAGTTCACAGTGGGAAGATTTTTTGATGCGAACCTTGTTGACTAGTCAGTTAAACACTGACTTAACTGGCACCGTTTAGCCACTATTTTAAGTCTGAATTATAGTTGAGTCTCCTTGCAGGCCCTGCGTTCAGTGATGGAGGCCCTGCCCCCTTGGAAAGTGGAGTCACACAGCAGCTCCCTCTTCTTAACCAGGGAGACAGGGTGCCCCAGGGTTTTACGGCTCCCTTCTCTTTCCTGCCCCTCCCTGCCTAATACCCCACATAATGGCTGTGTCCTGCTCAGGGTTGTTCCAAGCACTTCAGCATATTTGAGGAATGGGGAAGACACCTTGACCCAGTAACTGAGGAAGCTGCCACTGAGCCAAGTGCACAGTTCCACCCAGAAGCTCCGAGAATGAGTTTCGCCTACAGGTTATGTGTATGAGCTTTTAGGTCGGACCTGGAACCTCTTAGCTATGTTACTTGAAGCAAATAACCTACTGTCTATAAGCTTCAGTTTCCTCATCGGCAAAATGAGCAACAGCGTGAGCCTCCTGGAGTTACTGGAAGGTAATGCGAACAAATGCATGTAAAGTGTGTCACCTGTTAAGTGCATAGGAAATATTGGCTACTGTGATGCTTCTCTTTCCCCAGAAGAGTGGTCTTCTGTATGTTATAACTTCATAGTACAAAATACAGTCACATAAAAATAAGGAATGTAAACTCTAGCGAAAAAAGCAAGGATTATCCCTTAGAAAAGGCGATTTCATCTTCCTTTTATTTGAATTATAAAGATAACTCACCACAGCAGGCATTTGATACATGTGGGGTTTTTTCTTTTATTCTCAGAGTGCTCTTCCATACAGCAGCCCTGTAAAGTAAGCATGGCCAGCCGGTATCTTTATTCCCATTCTTTCAGGGAGGTTAGGATGATTCCGTGGCATTGAAACTTGCTGTTCAGCATTTCACTTCGCAAGGTGTTCCACTTGTAGAGGTAGGGACTCTCCACTAGGGGGCACATGTCAGGTAATGGAGTGTGTACTGGCAGCCATGGAGGGACTACACTCATTTCCATCAGCTCCCCCAACCAACCAACCAAAAAATAAAAAATAAAAAGCAACCTAAATTAAAAACCCATGTATTTTCCATATGCATATACCTTTAAAACATCTCCCTTAGCCCTCTCATCCATCGAGGTTACTTCTGCAAAGCCTTTCTTGCGTAGAAATTCTGGAATCAAGATGGCGTGTCAGACTGTGAGCAAGTAGGTGCGTGTTTTCAGCAGCACTGCCAGTGGCCCTGATAAGCCCCGTGGGCTGGGAATCGCTGTACTAGGCTGAGCTACAAAAGAGGGACGTGTGCTGCCTGACTAGAGGACCGATGGCCACTCCCACCAAACCTGGGGCCAACACTTAGCCTCAGAATGCACGACAGGAGTTTCAGTGGGGCCTCTACTCCTCTTCGTAGGAGTCACTTTCTGAAAACTCAGGCTGGAAAGAAGACCACCGCCCTAGGCGGTTCTTGTCTAGAAAGACCAGAGGTCTCCCCCAGTAAAAATACCATGTGAGAGGTTTTTGCAAAACTCACTTTTCAGTTGCTGTGTCAATCAAGTCACACAACTACTCGGGTTTTTTTTTGGGGGGGGGTTGTTTTTTTTGTTTTGTTTTGTTTTGTTTTCATTTAAGTTTATTTTTAACTGCAGGGAGCCACCCACCTTTTCTTCCTCTTTGGGGGTGAGAGATATTTTTCTTTTACCTCTTTGCTAAGTCATTATTTATTAAATGAAAACCAAGAAGAAGGAAAGAAGGGGCACAATGAAGGGCAGTGAAATAAAAATGACCTGCCTTCGTCCTCCTGTTATTTTACAGTAAATATTGCAAGCAGAGCAGGTGTCTAGCAGTTTATAGTACAAACTACACCGGCCCCAGGTCCCACCTGCCCCTTGTCACACGCACCAACACACACCAGAGAAAACTTTTTTCTGTTTACTTATGTTAATCATCAAGCCAAAGCAAACAGCCTTCCACTTTCTGCATCCAGGGTAGCAATTAAATATGAAGACATCACGAATCCTCTAGTCAAATAAGAGAGGAAAAAAGCCCTCTGTATTCTAGGTCAGAGGGTGGGCAGGGAGTTGCATCAGCTGTCACACATAACAAAGTTGGTTTCCCAACTGGGAACTTTCTCAGTTTCACGCTGCAGCACCAGAGTTGGTGAACAGAATAGTTACTGAAGTCCTGAATTTAGGACTCGAATCAACTACCAGTTTACAAGGTCTCACTTGAGCATGTCACTGAGCACCTCAGCTCAAGGCAGAGGACCCATAACTAAATAAAAGACGCCAGACAACTCAATCCCCAATTAGAGAGAAGCTGGGTGAGAAGATAAAATAATTGCACAAACAGTGCTGACAGAGGCGTGGCCAAAACCAGCTAAGTGGCAGAGAGACAGATAGCAAGTAAACGCAGCTGCCGCAGAAAGGGAGCATGCTTTATCTGCTCACTGCCCTACTGCCCTTCTCCCCCACATAACCACAAATGGGTCCTAAACACACCACGCGTTCTATTCACAGTCAGTGATGAGGGGGCTGGGAACGTCACATTTCAAGAGAGGAGTTTCTAAGATGCCTCACAGGAAGGGGACACTGTTTACAAACGCGAAGTTGGTTCCCCACCTCTCTGAAAAAAATACCTGGAAAGTAGGCGGAGAAGCCACTTCACCAGCCCTCCACGCAGAGCAACCCCGAATCCGGACTGACTGACGAAAGTGAACGAAGGTGAACGTTTGATAAAACTGCAACTCGCTCCCAGCTGGGCACAACTCCCCAGCCAGAACCCCAGTTTCCACCTTGAAAGCAGGGAAGTGGAGAGAGGTGGTGGGAGTTTTGACATTCAAACGCTGCCACCGCTCCGAGGTCCCTGAACGATTCAACCCTTTTCGCTGGGGTGTCCGGGCTGCCGAGCGCGAGACTGTGCCGAGGAAGAAAACTATCTGAGCTGTGCTTACTCTGCGCGTTCGCTCCCTAACGTGGACGGGCGACTCTCTACGTCTGCACTTCCTTTCCAGCTGCACTTTCCAGTCCCTACACTCCACGTGGATTATCTGCAGATAAAAATAAGGCAATGTGCACTACGCATGCGACCCCGTGCTTGGCACATAGTAGGAATTCAAGCAACACTTCTGGCCTGGCATTTAACACACTCCCCTACCGGGTCAAACCCTATAACGACTCTACGGTGGGGATAAGTTGCCCCCCCGTCGGTCGGAGTTGTTAAAACTCCACGTCACCCTTGACATCCTGGCCCCCTGGGGTGTGACAGCACGTGGGCGTGAGTACGGGCGCCCTGGGAGCGTGAGTGGGTGTGCGTGCCTGGCACGGCCCACGCGGCGTTAACCCCTTACCTTCCAGCAGCACCTCCTTGCCGGCGCGCTTCAGTGCCTGCACCGCCTCGTCGTGGGTGGCGTCGCGCAGGTCGGCTCCGTTCACCGACAGGATGGCGTCGCCCACGTACAGCGCTTGGGTCTGATCCGCCGCTAGCCCCTTGAAGATCTTGCTGATGAGGATGGGCATCTTGTTCTCCTTGCCCCCCTTAATGCTGATGCCCAGCCCGCCCAGCTCCTGCTTCAGCACCTTCACGCCGCGCTTCTGGTTCGAGATGGACTCGGGCACCTGCTCCGGCAGGTCGGTGAAGGCGGTGCGCACTCCAGCCGGCGAGTCCGGGGGCTGCGCGCTCCCCGCGCCTGGGTGCCCGGTGCCCCTGCAGAATGTGCCATTGGTGGTGGTTCCAATGCCGTTGTACGCCGCAGCGCCCTCCTCGCAGCTCAGGACCAGGGCGTCCTCGCTCAAGTTCACCAGAACTTTGTGCCAGCGATCCCGCACCAAAACTTCCAGCAGCCCGCTCCGCTGAGCCCGGCCGCCGCCCCCACCGGCCGGCCCCGCCGCCGCTGCCGCCGCTACCGCCATCTTTCCGGCATTCTTAAAATGCCATGTGATTGCAAAACGGGGGAAAGTGGGGAAGGGTTGCGCGTGGAGGCCTCGGGGCCCGGGTCGCGGGGAGAACGCGCCCAGCTGGGAGGAGGCAGCACGCGGGACTCCACTCCGGGAGTTCGCAGACGCGCTCGGCGCTAGTTGGCAGCCGCAGCCCAGCTGGTTCCCCCCTCGCCTGATCCTGGGCGGGGTGGAGCAACCTAAAAGAAGAAGGAGAGACAGAAACGGGAGGGGAGAAAAAAAAAAAAAAAAAAAAAAGCCAGCTGCCAGTTGCAAAACCCCAAAGCGGGGGAGCCGCGAGCAGCGAAGCGCCGCGGACAGCCGGTAGGAGGCACGCTCGCCGGCAAGGGGAAGGGCGGGGACCGACCGCTCACCTGTTCCAGCCGCCGCAGACTTGGCGGCCGCACGCAGCCCTCCCGCTCAGATCTTCCCCGCCTCCCTCCTCCGGGCTCACGTCGCCGCAGGGACAGCTTCCCTAGCGCCCCAGCCCTCTCCTCTCGACTCTCCTTTCCCCGCGGGCTCCCACCCCGCACCTTGGCTGGGTCATCGTGTCCAGCCTTGGACCCCTCACTGGATGTTCCTGAGCCCCCTCACCCTTCACACTCTCCATTGAATTGTCCCTTAGTCCTAAACCGCAGTGTCTCTCCATCCGTCTCCTCACGCTGGCTTCTCTTGCTGAGCTCTTACCTGCCACTCACTCCCTTTCACTCAGGTAGACTCAGACAGAGGCCCAGAGTGCTCTGAAAGTGGAGGTGGAAGGCTGTCCCAAGAACCCAGAATGAAGCGTCAGCATAACCCAATCCCCCCAAACTTCCTCTCTTTAAATGCAGGACATCTTTCTGCCGGGTCTCTGGAGAGGCATCTCTGCTGGCTGGGTTTTTCAGCAGGTCACTGCCCGCCCCAGACCCCAGGGACAAACGTTCTTCCAGTTCTAACCCATTATATGCTGTAGGCTTCTCCCCTATCCTTCCCGCACCCTCCCCCCAACCCCCCAATATTACCCAACATGCCTCCTGGGACTTTCTTCCCAAGATTTACTCTAGGAAGTCCACCATTAAGAACTCAATTGCAATGGCTTGTATCTCAAAAGTTTCATATTGAGAGCTCAAGCTGCATCTTTCCAGGGGAGCAGTATTATAATTGTTGGTTACCTTCCCAGGTCCATCAGGAAATGCCAACATAACTCATGTCATCGCTCAACCTCCCGAAAACCTGCTGGTCCTCGAACCTCTGGGTTCCATCCCCCCACTGAGCGGATCTCACGGCCCCTCCAAGTATTTCACGTTCTCAGCTACCTCCCTTCTCACTGTTCTCTCCCCTCTCTCCACGAGCAAAATTCACAAATCTGCGAATTCCTGGAGGTAAACCCAATCCAGCCAGGTGTCAGGAGGAAAGAAATATTGAACACATTGCCACTGATGCGTGTCCTCATGGGAAGTCCTCGAACCCTTCCAAAAGGAGTCACTTTTCAATGAGAATGCTGAAAAACTCAGACAAACCCCTCCAGGGTGGTTGGTATTCTAGGTGGGGCCACAGAAGGGAATGAAAACCTTTGGACACTTTTTTTTCTTTTTTGGAGGAGAAGAAGGGAACGTCCCTGCAGACAGGTTGATGGGAACCCTTGGGTTAATGCATCTCTTTTTCTGTATTTGTCACCCACCAGTTTTCCAAAAGCTTTTTTTATGCTTTCATGTGAAGTTTCCCGCCGCTGGGACAGCAGCCTCTGTGCACAGAGTCACGCAGGGAGCTGATTCAGGTGATGCCACTGCTGGGTGGGAAAACTAGGCAGGACTGGCCCCTGCCTTAGGGACTGAGGACTCAGGCACATGGCTCTTCGGGGAACCCAGAGTCCGAGCACCTGCATTCTAGCCCCAGCACGCCAAGGTGGAGATGGGCACCAGAATGCCGGTGTGATGGTTTAGAACCCAAAACAGATCTGCCTCGGGACCCAGATCCTCCATTCCCATCACACCTGTACCTTTTGCCTCTGTGGCCCAGCAGTGTGGGAGGCCCAGGCATAACTAGAGAGAATGTTATCAGTCTGCCATAAGACAGGCAGGGTCTGCAACGAGAATTTCTCAGAATCTCTGTGATGAGCATGATTTTTCTGTGTAAGCAACCTGCATGGGAGGCAGTCGGTTGCTTGTTGAACATGGCATCGGAAGGAGGGAAGATATATTTGACATCATTAGGCCTGAGGCATGTGTGATAGCCAGAGGTGACTTTGCCAATGGAATTATAAGGGCTTTACATGTATTATCATAATCCTTCCAGAATTTGGGGGGAAACTTCCTATTATCATGGCTCCCATTAAACAGCAAGAAAGCAGAGATAGCTGTTTAACAACTTGCCTTACATAAGACTAGTGTTGCAGCTCGTAAATGGGAGTCAGGATTTGAAGTGAGCAATGAAGAGTCTGGATTCAACCGCTGTCTGACATGCTTCTGAAAATACTCAGAGCCTGGTGTGTGTAGCCACAGGGTCTACATGGCACTGAAGCCAGTCTTTCCACATGAGGGTAGCACTGAGGGGAAGGCCCTTCTCCTAGATCACATGTAGGAGTGTCCAGCCAGCCCTGGCCTCTCCTTCTTCCCAAGGTTACAGAATACCCTGCCCTTCCCTAGTTGACACTGGGTTTTTTTCTTCTTCAGACATGTTAATATGTTGAAACTGGCAACTGCTGGAGTCTTGCTGGCCTAGATGCCCTATCTTATCTTTCAGACAACCCTGCGTATCTGGCCTCTGATTAGTGGTGCTGACTCTCAAAGGTATACCTTATTGACCTCATTTCTCAGTTCCTGGTGGGACTACCATACCTTGGCCCTTAACACTCACAATTAACATAGATTATACTCTCCCAGGTCTTCCTTTGTAATGAATGGCCACTAGAAGAGACTTTCAGCTTCCTCACTTTTGTAAGTGTGGCGTGTGAAGCTCACAATAGAGCAATAGCAGACCCAAGGCCACATAGGGAGTTTGTGGCAAAGTCACAACTCGGTTACCATGGGTACGTGTCCAACGTCAGCATTCTAGACATTATACCTGATGCCTTATCCCTCCGCCTTTTAAAACCTGATTTATTTTGCTTAGCTCTGTCTCTTGTTCTGTTTCTTCCTTCTGTTCTACATTGGGATCCTCCAGTGTGTGCCCCTTTCCCATAAAATGCATCCTCCTACAGATGTGTGAGTGGACTTAGACTTGCAGGAAACAGATCACACAATCCTCAGTTCCTCAGAGCCCAGGATACAGGCCCCTCCCTCCAGCACCGCAGGCAGGAGGGGCGGTTTCCATCCATTTGTTCCACAAGCACCCTGATCTGGGCACTCTCCTAGGTGCTACAGTGACGGAAGCCGTCACTGACAACGACATGCCCTAGGAGGCTTACACTGCATGGGTGGTAGGGTGGAGACAGAGGGAGACTGCAGACATGAGACACTTTCATGGAGAAGTAGGAAGAAAATAAAATGGAGAAATAGGGTCAAGAAGGACTGGGGGGCAAGGGACACCTGCGGAGCAATGGCTATCAGGGAAGGTCCTTGTGAGGAGGTGACTGCAGGGCTGAGCCATGGATGGTAGGAGGAGAGTCTCACAAAGATCTAGGGAGGAGAGTCTGGGGACAAGGAAGAGCCAGTGCAAAGTGCCTGAGACGGAAGCAAGCTTGTCTGGTTCCAGGGACCAAAAGCAGGTCTGGGTGGCTGGGGCAGCCTGTGGGAGGGAGAGCGAGGTAGGAGAAGGGATGAGAGATGACTGGACCAGATCGCCGTAAGGCCCTGGGCGACACAGGCCATCCTCCTTGTCTTCTCTGAGGTCCAACAACCATGATATTTTGGGTTGTCGGGGATTATCTTGATTTCAAAGATTACTTCCTCATACCTACTGAGTAAACTTCTACTAGTACATGCTTCGATATTTAGGTTTGGAAAATATAATCATTGTGTTTTTGGCACTCTTCCCTAAACAGTGGGTTGAGCATCTTTAGGGCGATTTTCCAATAGACAGGAGAGACAGTGGCTATAAGGTGAACAGTGAAGAGAAATGCAGGGCTCCTGGATACCTGGGGGTAAGTTAGAGAAAAGAATGAGAGAGGAGCAGGAGGGGTGTGAGAAATGTAAAACTCGTAAGGTGAGTCCCACCTATGTAAATGCATGTTGACTAAATGCTAATTGACTACCTACTCTTGTAAAATCATAATGCTGGGTTAGTGATTCTCATTTTAAAGATGAAGCATTGAGACTGGTAGATGCCCCAGGAACAGAAGGCTGAGCAGATTCTTTCTTCTCTGGTGTGCCCCAGTCAGCTAATAGGTGCTTCATCAGTATTAAATGGGTTGGCAAACACCCTGTATTGCACATTCTTGGCATTTACCTGTGCGGGTCCTTGATAAACTAGATAGACCACCACCTAGACGATCAGCTGGCCAGTCAGTTGTTGCTCGCTGTGTTTAGAATGTTGCAGAAGGGACTTTTCCAGCATCAGACTAGCCCAAGGCAGAATTTAAAGCACTTAGGTGTTTACCCTCCACCTTCTCTAATTGTGATTCACTCCTTTTACGTCCCTTCTGTACCAACCTGCTGTTGAAACAAACCTTATACCAGCCTTTTAAGATCTGCAATATAAATCGAAGTCACTTTTCCTAAGGGTTTATACATTTGATCCTTAAAAAAAAAAAAAAAAACCTGTAGAATTCTAGGTTAGATCCCATATTAAAGATACTGAACATATTCTAGGAAGTTTTTAGCAACTTGGCCCAAATAGGCATACAAGGTGTTCTGGTACAAAGGTGAAGAAGATTCAGAAATTGAAGTTTCTCCTATACACATCTTTTAGAAAAGAAATGAGATGAAATTGGCATGAAATTTCAATAAATAGTGCAGGATCCTGCTAGGCTACCATTTAGACTCCAAAAGAGGTTGATTGTTAATGTGCTTTTGGGACTTCAGAAGCACCGTCTCCACCACTTGCTGTGTGGACTCCTTCCTGTGCATTCTCCCTTGATCCACGAAAAACATTTTCTCCTTCTCTGCCTCACAACCAGGTAGCCCATTTATTCCCCCATCACCCAACTTATGTCCTCCACGGCCGCAGATTCTCCCAGATAATCTCTCCGTGAACCCCTTGTACTGAACTCGTAGTCCATCGATATGGCCACATATAGATCGTCTTTTTTCCTGAACTGGATCCTCATCTTTTCCTTCTATTTCCTAACTCCAGCTGAAACTTGGGTTTGTTCCCAAATATTCCGTCTCCTGTCCACTGTATTCTCTGGCAAGAACCTCACCTTCTCTGACTGCCCTGGAAGTCTGGTGAAGGTGACGCCCACATTTCTGACGCCTAGTATTACTTCCATATCATGGAGTGTTGATGGCCTTGCATTTTTCATCATTTAATGCACTCTAGAACTGTCTTCAAGTTGTGTTCTATCTTTTCCTTAAAACCTCTAGCAATCTAGAAATTTTGGGATGATTTAATCTCCAGGCTCTTATTTTTCCTTTTCAATATATTTCTCCATTATCATCAGCGTGACATAAGTATTTTTAAGGAAGCTTCATCATATTCTGCTTCTAACTGCATTTGTGATTTGGAACCAGTCCCTTAACTTCTAGACCTTACTTGAGCCTGAATTTTTATTCTAATTTGGTAGACTGATAGGAAATAGCAGGATTAACGACCCAGTTAGTAAATAACTATCCAGTGACTTTAGGTTTTAGAGTCGAGAGTGTAAATGTGAAGCTAAGGGTCTTTGTGGCAGACAAACTGAGTTTCATAATATAAGAGGAAGGTTTTGAGCCAAGTCCTCCGGAAGCGCAGACTTTGGAGAACGAGATAAGATAGAACAAACATTCCTAGCAGAAGAAACTACTTGGTTAAAGCAGGAAGAAAGGGAGGTGCAGATTATCTTTATTCAGCAGTGGGCTGGTCAGCTTAGATGGGTGTTGGAAAGAAGTGCGGCAGGGATCTGGTGAAAAGACAGTATTATTAGTCAGAGTGTTTGGCTCCTACTGATAGAAACCCAAACAACACTAAACACCAGGGGAAAAAGTGCACCTGCTCAAGTTGCCTGTCCACTGAGGCCAATGGAAAGGCTAAGCTCAAGTGCAGCTGGAACTGATTCCAGCTCACCTTATCCTCTCGGTTGCACAAGGCCGAACCACCGCCATGGGCAGCTCAGTTCCTGGGAAGAAAGGGGCTCCTTTCTCCTTATCTCAATTAGAAAAGGATCCAGATGAAGAAAGAACTCAGATAACTCAGTTTGGGTCACCCATCTACACTGGTGGCCAGAGATAGATACCGTGATTGGCAGTCCCCAATAGTGCCCCAGTGGTTGGGGTGGGGATGACAAAGAATTCACCAAAAAACAGGGATACGATTATCAGAAGGAGGCAGGAAGAGGGCTGGGCTGACCAAATGATAGCTCTCCACTACAGATAGGTTGGAACCTATCTACTCTGTCTGTGGAATTTACCCTAAGAGTACTGAGAAGCCACTGATTCTTCCTAATCAAGGGAAAGGTACAATTAAAAAAAATACTGGGTAAAATAAATCTTTTGACAGAATGAGGGATGGGTTACTTGGGACGGTTGAGGTGTCTTAACATGATTTGTTACGTACAATAAGAACCAAAATCTTTGGGGTTACTGAAGATAGGAAAATAACTTGGAAAGATTATTCAATAGCCTGGGCAGGGATAATGAAGAATCCCTATTTGTGTAGAAATAAAAGAGATGGTTTAAAGAAAGATTGAATAGGTTGTCATAATTTACTGGATAGAGAACTAGGAAGAGGAGAAGTCAATGAATTAATAATTAGCTTTTATTAAATCTTTGCACTATGTTAGGCCTGGTACGTGCGTAGTATATATATATCCTTGGTTACAGGCTGCAACCATTTGACATAGGTAGGATTACCCCATATTATGATGAAAATGTTGAGTCCAAGAAGATCACACGGCTGGTAAGTGTATGAGTTAGAATTCAAGCCTGGTAATAACTTAATTCTGTTTGACTGCAAAACTCACACCTTTTAGTTGTTGCAGTAAACTAGGTATGAGCTTAGGTGGCCAGGAAGAAGGTGACAGAACGCATCCAGAGGTGACATGGGCTCTGTTCAGATTCGTTGAGTTTGAGGGATGGTGGAGCAAGCAACAGGTAGCGTTGTAAAGGCATCGAAGTGCAGAGCCTGGGAAGGGCATTCTGATGCTGTTTGCTTAGACTAAAATCTCACGTGATCACAGGAGAAACTTTGGTGGCTCCTTGGTAATGAGAGCCAGAAAACAAAAAGTCAAAGAAGGGTGCTAGTAACATGTTGAAAGCGGAACTGACAAGGCCTGCCCATAGATTGGGATGTGGGGAACAACGGCAAACTTGGTGATGGAGAGAGTGATTCATAACTATGTTAACTTTTGAATGGTTTCTTTGCATAATTAAACTGGAATTATGTAAAAATAGTACCGATTAACCACAAAAATTGGAAGCCCAGAGGCAGAACACGTATCTGAAGTCAAAGGGCTACTGCCCTACTTCTGAAATGAAAAATTAAGCCCTTCAAAGCATCACAAGACATTGTGTTTATATACAGTGGCCACTGGACGAAGCCCCAAGCCTCAAAGCTCTGGTCTGCCTGGTGAAAGAACAAAGAAACTAGAGCAAGCAAAGGGCAGAGCCTGGAGACAATCCCAGGCAGCCACCTCCTTCCTCCACCTCCATGGGTGTAAAGGCTTTGCACTGCAGGGGCGGAGAATGGCGGGGACAGTGCCCAAAGGAATTCTCCCAGGATCGCATTAGAATAGAATGGCCAGTTTCAGGAGTAGCCCAAACTGACTGCTGCAGAGAACAGTGAGGAAAATACTTTCTAAAGTATTTTAAAGGAGAAAACAAATCATCACAGGCTGACTACAATTTCATTTTTCAGATATTTATGTTAAGTCTTAGTTTCTTGAGGGCAGGGGCTATGTTTAAGATTTTTTAGCGATTGCCCTGGTTGGTGTGGCTCAGTGAATACAATGCTGGCCTGTGAACCAAAGGGTCGCTGGTTCAGTTCCCAGTCAGGGCACATGCTTGGGCTGCAGACCAGGTCCCCAGGAGGGGGTGTGAGAGAGGAAACCACCTCTCTTTCTCCTTCTCTTCCCCTTTCTCTAAAAATAAATAAAATAAATAAATAAATAAATAAATAAATAAAATCTTTAAACTTTTTTTAGCTATTATAGACTTAAAGAGCTTCAAGATAAGATCTAATAGTTATTTCCAAACTTTGGAAGGATTTAGAATCATCTAGGGAGCATGTTAAAAAGACAGGCATTGAATTCAATAATACCTTCTACATTTATTAGCAGACATGCTTCTAAAGTGAGAAACTTTGTTCTAGATATAATTATTTTGTTGCTGTTGCTTTTAATTTCACTATAATATAGATTCTTATTTAAAATACTATAATCCATTAATATCACTACTTTGTCTTCTGCTCAGATATGTGAAACTTGGCCAGGATAGCCCCTTCAAGGTCACTTCTTTGTTCTTTGGACAGATTCCTATTGTCTTTAAGCACATTTTTCTTTTTCTTTTTCTTTCTGGCATGATGAGCTATTCCAGGATCAACTTGTATTTTGTCTGTTGAGCTCCAGGATCAACCATTCCTTAAGGAGTTCTGGTTCCTTTTAGTGTGAAATGTTATTTAAAAGCCAAGAGATGGAGAGTAAACGTGCTTATTTCTACTACTGTAAAAAATAGAGTTTGCCCTGGCCAGGTAGCTCGATTGGTTAGAGCATCAATCTGATGCACTAAGGTTACAGGTTTGATCCCTGGTCAGGGCTCATAAAAGAATCAACCAAAGGATGAATAAAGTGGGACAATAAACTGATATGTCTCTCTCCCTCTCTTTTTTTCTCTCTCTTTTAAATTAAAAAAAAAACAAGATAGAGTCATATTCATATTCCCAATTCAAATCCAACACCATAAGGTACTTCCTTACTTTTTCTTATTCCATGTATGTCTCTCAATATGGAGAATGTGGGAAATCTGGTTTTCAAAATGCCAGTATATTTATTCATTTTACTATGTTCTACAATATGGGACCAAATTGTTTCATAATTACTATTGCTGTTGCAAGAGCAATACCAACAACAAACCTACTTAGTAAGTTCAAAGTGTCTTTGCAGTTTGTTTTGTCCTTAGTTTGTATTCCAATAAAGGCGCACAGGGTACCATGTAGATATTCAATCCAATCCGCCATCTAAATGTCTAAACCTGGGGCAGCAGGTGGATCCACAGGGTGGGGCATTGCAGAGCAAGTGGCCTGCACCCCTCCAAAATGCCAAGTCTTGTAAGACAAAAACAGGGTGGAATTTTCTAAAGGAAAGGAAGCTAAAGAGACATGAAAACAAAATGAAATGTGAGATCTTGGATTGGATCATCAAAGAAACACTACAAGGGCATCGTTTGTGACAATTGAAGACATTTGAACACAGACTGTGTATTTGGTCAGATAGTTGCATCAAGGTCAGTTAAATTCCTTGGATGGGATAATGGTCCTCTGACTGTAGAATAGCCTTGTTCTTAAAAGATATGTGCTCATATGTTTAGGGATGAACTGATATTTGGAAAAGACTTTCACATGGAGAAAGAAAGGAACTATCAAGAAAATGTGGCACATATAACCGACTTTCAAAATACAAAGAGAACAAGAGAGCAAGAGAAAGAGACCTATGGAGCAATCATGGAAAAAAATTAAGGTTAATCTAGTGAATGGTAAAAAGGGGGTTTGCTGTATGATTCTTTCAACATTTTGATAGGTTTAATACAGTTTTTTTTTTCCAAAATAAAATTGGGGACAATAATGCAGAAATCCAAGCCTCAGCTTAAAAGATATTAAGGGTTTGGGTCTTTGGAAAGGTCTGGAAAAGTATGTTGTATAGTCGGGGGTTCTGATACAGAACAAGTGCACTTTAAGAAAGGCTGAGCAGATACTGGACATTTTATAGTGTGGAAACTCAAGGCCAAAGACTTCCTAAGGTCGCATATCCTCGGGGGCAACGCCAGGAGTAAAAACTCCCTTTTCCTAGGAATCGGTGGTTCCAGATCAGCCAAACCGAGAGAATACTGGGTACTCAATAAATATTTAGTAATTGCTGGGAAATCATGAATGGTAGGGTAAGAAAGAAGAGGGAATGGTTAGTGCTAATTCTGACCCAGGCAGGCACCTTCAGCCACTTTCACCACTGTAATCTTTCCAAGAAACCAAAGTGTAGATGGATAATTCTTTCTCTTTCTTTCTTTTTTAATGTATGAAGAAACTGAGGCCAATAGGGTAAGCAATTGTGAGGTCAAAATGCCTAGCTTTAATTCCCAGCTAATCTACTGGCTCTGTGACCCCAGGGAAAGTATTTAACACTTCTAAACTTCAGCTGAACCCCCTGTAAACTATGTTGAAAATTATTTTTATCTCAGAGCACTGTCATAAGGATTAAATAAAATAGTGCATGTAGGGCACTGGCCACAAAGCCCACATTGAGTAAAAAAATTGTGATTATTAAACATTAGTCACAAGAGACATGATGACAGAACTAGTAAGTTCTGATGAGGGTGTATAGCTTACAATAATAAGAAAAACCATCTTCTCTTACTTAGTTCAGTATAGGAGTATACAGCATATCAATTCATTTTGCGTTCTCTTGCTATTTCCTTCTTCTTTTCCTCTTTGACTCTCTCTCATTCCTAAAACAAACTGAAATTTTGACTATGCCTTAGGATAACAAGATCTATGTATAGGATGCCAAAGATTCATAGTTAAGTAGGAGGTTGGCAAACTATGCCCCCTGGTCCAGCTGTTTGTTTTGTAAATAAAGTTTTATTGGAACACAGCCAGACATGTTTGTCTACGTATTGTCTATGGCAGCTTTTATATTACAATGGTGGGCAGAATTGAGTAATTGGGACAGTGACCGCAGCACTCTCTGACCTCTGAGCTCTTTGGTTATAGCGATGGTCAAACTTATACAAATATTTCTAACCTGGCCCTTTACTGAAAAAGGGTGATTCCCAGTGTACTGTATTAAAATGCCATGGAAAAGTACTCGAATGAGCTTAAAAACATGAAGACTGGAAGTCAAGTCAAGGGGCCCTGGTCTGACAAACAGTAAGCATCGCAGTTCCTAGGAACTATTGTTATTATAGAGGAAACAACCAGAAAAGAATCAGAAGCAACATTTGAAAGTGCTTACAAGGGGTCAGTGTATGTTTTCTCATGCACTATTCACTCCGTGAAGCAGAAGTCACCCCAGTTTCGTAAATGGAAACTTGAAACACAGAGAAGTAAAGAAACCTATTTAAGAACACTAGGACTTTGACTGGGATTCAGACTTAAGCTTGATGAACTGTATGTCACCTCCTTTTCCTCTGGGCCACCCGGCCACCCTTGCCACATTTTAGGTTTCAGTTGATTGAAACTCAAATTTTATATCCGTCGTCCTCTGAGTGAGGGCCTTTAGAATTATTTTTAAAGGGAAGCCCCCAGGGTTGTCAACCTCTCTTCCAAAAGCCACTTTTCTGCAGCCCTAACACTGCTGTGTTACACACTCCGTCCCAAGGGGTTCCTGACAGGCTAAAACGCTGTGGTTGTTCCTCTCAGTGTCACCAATACCAATGGCACCAAGTAAAAAGTGGCTTCCGCTTACAGTCAGCGCATGGGAGTCCTGTTTTTACAGGGATGCAAAACACTTGATTGCCATTTATTTTCTCTCCAGAAAGTCAAGCAACTGAAAAATTCATTGTGGGACCCCTTCCTTCCTTCCTTCCTTCCTTCCTTCCTTCCTTCCTTCCTTCCTTCCTTCCTTCCTTCCTTCCTCTTTCTCTCTCTCTCTCTCTGTCTGTCTGTCTCTCTCTCTCTCCTTTCTCTGTAAGAGAGAATTGTCTTTTGCCCAATAAAATCTACTTAGAATAAACAGACTGTGTCAAAACAAATCCACTATAACCAGGGAGCTCCGAAGCCTTTTCACAGCTAAAGTTACCGTGTTTCTACTTTGGAGAAGAGAGAAGCTGTGACAGTAAGCAAGTGATGATGATAAAGATGGTGATGATGTATCAATTTTCTTGAAATCCTCTGCCCTCTAGTTTTCTAATCAAGTTTCCAAACTGTGATAGAGACACAAGTACAGAGGACATATTTCTCTATTACAACCCCTCCCCCCCCAACACCTTGATAAATGGTCCAGTGCTGAGCAATAATCAGCGGGGAGAGATACGTGAACCTGGAGCACAGACACTTCGGTAAAAGGCCAGCACCACCGAACGGCAGCCAGCAAACGCTAACACGTATGATGGCACCAGGGCCAGATCTTCCAATTTCCCAAGATAATCAAGGAATATACTTTTCAACAATTGTTAAAGTTGGGCTTAGCCTCTTAGAATTGTTGTTATTAAAAGGACAAGAGCCAACAATGCTGGTGAAGACGTGGAGAAAAGGGAACCCTGTGCACTGTTGATGGGAATGTAATTCGGTGCAGCTACTGAATAGTACAGGGGTTCCTCAACTCGTTTCTGGATATTTACCCAAAGAAAATGAAATCAGGGTTTTGAAGAGATATCTGAGATATCTGTTCTCCCATATTCGTCGCAGCATCATTTATAATAGCCAAGATGTGGAAACAAGTGTCCATGGGTGGAAGGATGGAAAACCGTGGTATATCTCAATACAATGCAACATTATTCAGTCATAAAAAGAAGGAAATTCTGCCACTTGTGACAACATGAGGGCATTATGCTAAGTGAAATAAGTCAGATAGAGAACGACAAATACTGCATGATCTCTCCTATATGTGGAATATAAAAACCAAGCAAACTCATTAAAACAGAGAGTGCGTTGGTGGTTGCCAGGGTTGGGAATGGGGAACTGGTGAAGATGGTCAAAGGGCACAAACTTTCAGACACGAGATGAACAAGCTCCGGGAATCTAACATGCAGCATGGTGACCGTAGTTAACAATACTATATCTTATGCCCAAACATTGCTGAGAATGTAGGTCTTAAAGTTCTCAGCATTAAGAAAAGTTGTGTACGGTGATGGATGTGTTATCTGCCCTTATTGTGACAGTCCTTTTGCAATATAAACGTATGTTGTACCTCTTAATCTTATACAGTGTTATATATCAAGTATATCTCACTGAAGCTGAAAAAGTTGGCTCATAGCTAAATGAAATACCATTTGGCTTCACAAATAAAATAAAATGAAAGACTCACACAGGCTGGACTTGGTTTTTAAATCATGACTTTGTACCTTCCAATGTAAGTAGCTGTATTGGGAGATCTGGATTTCTTTATCAGTCTCTGGGATGCTTGCTTATGGTAAGGCTTTCCTCAGTACTCTGATACAGCTTCGTGTTTCATAGAATCAAATTTCTGAGCTCCAGGGACTCCTTATCCTTGTTCTCACAATAAATGTCATGTTATAAGACAGGTTATTTTCGGCAACTACCCAGCTGGCCTTGCTTCCAGGTCATGGTATCTTCCGTCAACCTACACCAGTGCCTGAACAATGGACAGAAATAAGGCATTGGACACTTGTTTCCCCTGTATGGTTCAGCACCAGACTAGATGCTTTTATATCAGGTTCTTGCAAAAAAGGCACAGAAGAACTATTAGTGATTTTCCACCTCTTTCTCAACTCTCAGTTATCAAGAGGCAAACAATTCCACAAACAGGCTACAAAAACAAATGAAAAGAAGGCAAAACAACATTTTCTAAAAAGTGCTAAAAAGGAGACTTTACAAAGATGAAGTTTGAGTTTATTTAAATCTATAGGTGTTCCAGAATTTTCTGTACTTTGTATTCTCTGTAATCATAGCCCAGAGTACATTTCTGGGTAAGTACCCAGACTTTGCTCTGCCTAAATGCCCTAATTATTTTAGAATTTAGCTTTAGCTTAAACCACAGGCTTAACCCAGATGCAGGGGCAGCATTTAAGGAGCCGGCAGATCTGCTTCTGAGCAACATTGGGAAGTATAACCTGCCGCTCCGTCACCCGGAGAGCATCAAATTATGTACACAGTTCAAGGCTGCAAATTCTAACAATGGTCAGAGATAGGGCAGTTTCTAAGAAAAATAGCCTATCTCTTTCTTTCTTTCCCAGGTAATCATAAGAGGTTCAATTTCCTGAACCATTCTCAGGTCCTTCATTTTCATATTATATTACTGTTTGAAAATGTTTTTATATTGATCCTCAAAATGTCCTGGCAAGGGAGGCAGGTCAGATATTGTTAAGCATCATTTACTGATGAGAATGCAAACACTTAGCAATGTGTGTTACCTTACCAAGGTTACCACACCTTAGGTTTTGTGAGTCAAATGTGTTTTTCTTTGGTATCTGGAACATCATAGATCTGTACATTACTGTGCCAATTCTGTCAAGGCCATCAACTTTTAAATCTGATTCTCACACGTCCCTCTCACCTCGACCTCAATATTATGTAAGAATTCCAATAATTTCAGAAACAATTATTGACTAATCCATAAACAGCCTGTGCTAGATAATAGCAACATTGTATTTGTGGCATTAAAAAACATGACACTCTCAAGGTATAGACAGGTTGGATTTTAAAGAAAGGAATTACATAAAACAACCAAAAAACAGAGGTAAAACTAAGGACTCTAGCATGAGCCAAGCACAGAGCTAAGCACTTTACATATATTATCTGATTTAATCCTTGGAACACCTCTCCAAGGCAACTGCGATTATCCGTCTGACAATGGAAGAAACTATTAAGTAACTTGCCCAAGGTCACAGCTGGCTAAAGCCAGAGCTGGAATCCATTGCTTTTCTACAGATGTCAAAGTCCTGGAGAGTTTCACCGTGCTATTCTGACTCCCCAAACACACATGGGAGCCCACTGTGTTGGGGACTGAACACTTCAATGTTCAGGAAAATGTGGAGGGTGGGCATCCTAGAGAAGAGCAGGGCCAGAGAAGTGAGTGTTGAATCAGAACTTGAAAGAAATGGTGATCATGGATTGGTGCAGACCAGTGGTGGTGAGGAGGGTGCGGGTGGGTTGATAAAGCATAACTAGTGGATAGGTGATTGGTTGGAGCTGTGTGACACAAAGTCACTCTCCAAGTATCAGATGGTTTACCTAGCTGGAGGGCTATTCATTAGCATGGCCTATTCTTGGAACTTGGATTTGGAACTGTGCCTCTTTGTTCTGAAGGGTAATTTGTTGCTTTTGCCAAGTGCTCTAGGGTCCTGAGTTCAGGTACCCCCTGAAGTAGATAAGAAGCAAGATTTTGCAATACTTGGGAGAAGAAGAAAGGGACTCCTAGGAGTAAGGAAGAGTGAGTTGTACCACGTATTTTCCTAGGGGATGGTGAAGGACAGTTTAAGAGGCCTCTGGAGGCCTCTTAGAAATGTGATTCAAATTCTTAGGGCTCAGGCCAAGTGCATGGTGTTGAATTGGATATAAGACAGTCCACTGTTCCCTTTTTCCCTATAAGTACCTTCTTATATTCTTCTTCCTTAAATATCTCTGACCCACAAAAGGAATCATTTTATATTATTAGAATTACCAGTGTACACATGAGAGTTGATATCTGTTGAGTAGATTAGATAATGCACAGAACACATAGAGTTGATTGAGAAGAAGATGCCAGATAACAGCTTGGGGAACACTGATGCTAAAGAAATAAATGCTGTTGGGCTGTGGGTGGAGTGAGGAGAGAACTTCCTTCCTCCTGGTTCCTATTTCCATATTAGGGGACTTCCATAAGATTAATGGGCTTGACCTTTCACTTCCCTGTCAGTTAGAGGGTAGAAGAGTGACATATCTGATTGGTGACTTTACAAGGAAGAACTGAGCAAGGGAGGCTCAATCTCAGTCATTTGTTCCCCTTTGGTATCTTCCAACCTACAGGGAGCCCTCTGAAAAGCAATAAAAAGTTGTCTTCCCCTTGTGGGAGGTCCGTGGATGTCCATCACTGCCCGAGACTGAGTGGCTAAACCTATCTACATCTGAATTTCAGTTTTAGAATGCTCATTATTGCTGTATATCTAAACCACATCACCAGTATAGCTTTCACCAATAAATGTGGCTTGCATTTTTATCTCCACCGGCCTGATTCCTCTACCTATCTCCCAGTTGGTTTCAAAAAGATGCAGAAAAAGGGTGAACTATTCATTGGCCTCCACAGACATACAAGAGGAGAAGGAGTTCTCAAAAGATACTTAGAGTGATGGCCAGAAGGATAGGAAGAAAACCAGAACAGCATGTATCAGAATGATTAAGGGGAGTGAGCTCCTTAACAGTGGTCAGCAGTGCTCTAGCTTGGCCAAGAGGTCAAATAAGATAAAGACTGAAAATGCACTCATTGATATTAGCAACCAGGAAGATATTAGTAACCGTGGGAACAGCCACATCAAGGTTTTGTGGGTAGGGTCAGAAACATCACGATGCAGTGGGTTGAAGAGTAAAAAGAACAGCAGGCTTTGATTCCTCTTATAAGGATCTTGGGGGAAAGAAAAGTGATTAGAGAGCAGATAGAAGGAACTAGATTTGCAGGATGATCTGCTATTTATTTTGATGGAAAGGACTTCAGTTTGTTTACAGACAGAGAAAGGGGTGAATAGAGAGAGGGGTTGAAGATATGAGAGAGAGGGATCACTGATGGAGGAAGCTTTACGAGAAAGCAAGAGGGATCCTGTGATAAATTGTATGATTATTTGGATTGTATATTCCCTCTAAGATAATTATACATCCCTATTCCACTGAGTGGGTTTTTGCACCTGACATGCTTTGGTCAGTAGGATGTGAGTGGACTGGACATACATCATCAACTCTCTTATTTTTCCCTTTTACCAGGAAGATGAGGTATTCTATGAGGTCTACTGTCTCAGCCTGCATTCTGGAGTTAGAAGACTTACGGAGTAAGAGCCATCACCTAGAGTGAGCCGTGGTTGGTCCACTGATAACACGTAATGTGACTGAAAATTACACGCTTGATGTAAGTCCCTGAGATTTTGGAGTTTGTTATTACAGCAAAGCTGACTCACACATATCCCAAGCACAGTCAGGGAGACTTGCATTCAAAAAGAGGGAAAAAATATTTTTCATGCAGAAGAGTATCAGTGGAGGGAAGGATACTATGGACGCAGATCGTTTTTTTAGTGGGGGAAGCAAACAAACTGAGTTCTGTCAACCTGGAGACACGTTGAGAGCACCAGAGTCTCATCCACCCTCTGGCTTATGTTCACATTTGTTTTTCTTTAAATGAATGCTGATTTTGCAGGGCTTGTTGGCCTAGCAGTAATTTGCAAACTATTTCCACATCAGAATTGCTACAGGCCTTAGCAATCTTGCCATCAAAGTTCCTCATACAGAAGGAGATAGAAAATAGGCCCGCAAACTTTTTGCTTGATAAAAAGATGTTTGAAATATCCTGGATTGCATTCTGCTCATCTAATGTGTGAACCATTGAAAATTCAGGCCACCGTGACCTTAAGGTCTATTTGTTTGCTCTTAAGGTTGTTGCCATATTGATATACCAATTTATGTGGGCAGTCTGAGAAGGTGATGGAGATAGCTTACATTTGTCAAAGCTGAACAAAGTTAGGGTGAATAAAAATCTTACTGAATACTCTTCATGCATTTATTCACTCATTTTTTTTACATAATCTATATTTATTGAGTCAAGTACCATAGTAGCTACCAGAGACCTGGGACATAACCACAATATATGCCCCAGGTTAATTGGTTAAAACATCCATTTATGTTTTTTCTTCCTCCTTGTACTTTCCACTATGCCCAATTGTACCTCATCTTGCCTCTTGTACCAGGTAAAAGCCTGAGCCTTAGTAAAAGCAACCTGATGTCAATAATTCTTTCTATCTCTTATAAATGCTGTAGGTATTTAAAAATGTTGTGTCCCAGAGAAAGAGGTGAAGGTGTTTGAGGGCAAGGCAATGGAGAGAGATTCTTCCGAATGGGGAAAAGGAGAGAGATTTGTGTGTCCTCAGGCTAGTAGGGATCCATATACTACACACTTCTCTGTGGCTGCCCCTGAAGAGGAGACAAGAATTTAGAAGTTAAGACCTGATGAATGCCTAGAGAGGTGGGGCCAATATTGTGAAGGTTCTGTGCTTTGGAAAGAGTTCCCAGGCTCCATGAGAGTCACCTTGCAGCCAGAGACTACTGGGGTCCTTAAAGAGAGTGGAGATGAGAACACCTTTCCTGTACTTTTTAAGAAATAACTTATGTATCCCAAATCGTGATACACAAACCTAGGACAGAGAGGGGACCATGACAGTACCTGAGATTGAGTAGTTGATCAGCCTGGTGGGATAGAGCAGAGATTCGGATCTAAGTTGAATTAAAGAAAACAATGGAAATGATATTTTTTCTAGTTCTCAGTTCATGCATCCTGCATCATGTAAATCTTTTTTTTTCTCAGCATCCCACTCTCCTGACAAGTAATCTTAAAAGCAGGTACTTTTTGGATCTTTAATAACTTCCCAAAGCTCCTAACCACCATGGATTTCTGGGCAGAAATGATTCGCTCTTCTTACAGGGAGTTTGGCAATGTCATCTGTGGTATCAAGTGGATTATGGGAGCTGATGTTCTTTTTGTTAGGAATGATTCCTACTGCCAAGAGCAAAGAGCTCAAAGCAATAAAGTGTTCTGAACCTAATACCTACGTTTCTGTGAGCACAATTTTGAATTAGCTGAGAAAGCTCAGAGGCCAAAACTAAGATATGATTCTTCCTGCCCAGGGCTAGAGGTGGAAGACAAAACCAACAACTTTGGTGGCATCAAACATTAAAGCTAGCAAAGCCAAATATTGACTTCTGTCCAAAGGGCAGAAGAGAGAGGATCCAAAGCAAGACGTGAAACCAAGGGTCACAATATAAGAGCAAACTGGATTGAAATGGCAGAAGTTTGGAAATAAGCAGAACTCCCAGCTAAGCCATGTCCAGACTCCTGACCCCGCAAACCGTGAGAGAATAAATGTGTCATTTACAAGCCACTAAATATTCAGTAATTTGTTATAAAATACACCCTCCTTAGTATAACCTGATCCTTGGGCATCTTTTCAAATGGCTGAAATATTAAGGAGTAAATATACATGTCTTCAGAACCTGAAGTCTCACTGTTCTCCTGGTGTGTTCAATGTTCCAATCACAGTGAACTTGTACAACTCTCCAATCTGTCATGCTGTTTCACACCTCTACTGAGATGCCTCTCATTCTCCTAGTCTACCTAGAGAAACTCCTTCTTAGCTTTCAGTCTTAGTGCAAATACCTCCCTGGAAGTCTCTGAGCTTCCCAAGTGGAATCCATCCCTCCTTCCTTTCTGCCATCAAGGCCCTTAGAAGCATGTTTGGTCATTGTGCTTATTACATCGTTTTATGGCTGCAGATATATGGGTCCGTCTCCCCTCTGGACTTGAGTCTGTTGACAGCACAGGCTGTGTTCTGTCTGTCTCGTCTGCATCCAATGCCTATTACAATATGTAAAGGCAAACTTCCAAAGTTTAAATTACAGTCATTTCTGCAGCCCCCTAAAATTCATCTAATGAACTTCCTCGATGGTGGAGAGTGTCTTTGCTGAGCTATAATAATTCCTGATTTAGACCCACTGGAAACTCATAACATGATCAATTTTTGAAATTAAGACATTTGTTTAGAAACCACATTCTCAGCATCACATATTATCAAATTTTCAAAAATTTCAGTTCTGTCCATTTTTCTATATGGACCAGATAGATGATCTCAGGATGGAGTCTGGTTGCTGACAATAATTTTGGTGCTTTTCATTGCTCCCTTAGCTCTTCTGACCCTGGGGTGCCATTTAATAAATGGGTACTTCAGTCCATTAGAAGCCACCTGGGTCCATGAAAGAGTTGACCCAACAACCCACATGCCTACTTTACAACTAGCAAATTGCTCATATATTAGGCTATTTTATTTATGGGACAGAGGCTATAAAGCTAATTTTTAAAAAATGAGACATTTGGATTAAATTTATTTCTAGAATGTTCCCTTAGAACAACTCCTTTTTTCTTCAAACAAGTGTCATGAAAAGGTTTATTTTTAGACATAAGGTTTGTAAGAGCTGTAGTGTACTTGGCTCTCTATGCTAGATTTTTATAGACCTCTCACTTTTTCAGATGAGAGGGCTATTTATGTTGCTTTACACATAGTTTTGATTCCGTAGGGGAGGCTTATAAAAAATTATTTTAGCCTTTGGAAAAAAATTCAGTCAGTTCAAATGCCATATCAAACATTTGATAGCCAATAAAACACAGAGTGGTTAAAAATATAATTTTGAAAAAATGCCAAGGAATATTTGGATAATATTATAAAGTGCATAATATTCTCTCTTTGCATTTTAGAAAAGAACCTGAGATACCTGAAATCTTGTTACTGCTTAGTTACTCATTCTGCTATTTTCATTTCAATACTGAAAATATCATTTAATAATTCACCCCCCTCTACAGAAACAGGATAGAAATAGCATAACAGGTATTCATAGGCCAGGTGTTGAGGATGGACTGCTTCAATAAGGTCTAGTTTGCTGAGAAATATGGAAATATTTCTCATATATATATAGAAACAATGATACGGAAACAATGAGAATAATGGGTTTTCTCTTGTGGCTCCCACATGAGCAACACTCTATTTTCGGGAGGCGCAGAGCCTTGCCAAAATGTTCACTTTCCATGCAGTGAATTCTCTTCGCTATTGTAACGGTAAAAATAAATACATTTTTGCACATGACGCCTTCACTTGTGAATTCATAAATAGGACGTCTAGGTATGTTGTTCCCTGTCATTGAGGCAAAGGTGAAATTGTTCTTTCCTGGCAGGTGGGCCAATTAGCATCTTTGAAAGGAGCCGTCATTATGGTAACAGAAAACTTGGGTTTGATGATGAATAATGGTTTCATTTCAAAAAGCACTTTGAAAACATTGACTAATTAATATAACTTAGAAGACAACAAAAATATGTTCTTTGCTCTTAGGCTTTTAGTTCAACAGGAGCAGTCTGGGAGAGAAAGAATGATCAGTAGGTGAATCCTGTTTCTCCTCTGCCAGCTGCAATGCCCGTTGCAAGGCAGCTTTTCTCCAATTGTTTATGTCAGAACAAAGACAACTTAGGTTTTACTATGGAAAACCTTTTAAAATAATAGTCATACTTTTATGTCTGAAAATATGGTGGCATGGACAACCCCAAACTGCTAACAAAAATGTCTCAAAATGCCAGTTAAATATAGACAGCATCCTTTTGAATGCACAGCTTAGATTATCAATAAGTAAGAGGGGAGGAAAGGTAAAGTTATAAATGCATGCACACCAGTATCTTTATAGAGATTCTAAATTTGAGATTGCATTTAGTTGCAGTCTCAAACCAGTTTTTTTCCTGGATGAAAAGGGATTTATTGGCTGTTAAACTATAACTTCAGATGTGTTCCAGCTTCAGGAAGGCTGGATCCAGTAAGTAACTCAGATGACCCCATCAGTAAACTGCCTTGTTCTCTCTGTGTCTCTATCTTGGCCCCACCTTCCTCAGTTTTGAATTCATTCTCACGAATTGTTCTAATGTGGTAGTTAACTTGGCTGCCAGAACTTCCAGGCTTACATCATTCTCACAGCTAGCAATCACAGAGAACAAAGAACTCTTTCCCAGAGTTACAGCAAAAGTCCTGAGGCTGAACACTGATTGACCTGCTGACATCATGTGCCCATCCCTCAATGCATCCTTTGGCCAAAAGGACGTAGTTCTCTGGCCATATGTCTCTCCTGAATCAGAGGGATGAAATTCATCTTTTCCATGCCACATGGACCAAGTTTTGGGAGAAGGCATGATCCTGTAAAAGAAAAGGATGTGGTGAGAAGCAAAATCAATTAATCAATCAATCCAACTGTCTCTTGCAGTTGCTGCTGATGCAGAAGTTCCTAGATAATTATTTTTATTTTATTTATTTTTTAATCGATGGATTGCTTTTATACAGAGAGGAAGGGGGAAAGAGAAAGAGAAACAGCAGCTTGTTGTTCCACTTATTTATGCATTCATTGGTTGATTCTTGTATGTGCCCTGACTGAGGATACATCTCTCAATTTTGTGTGTTGGGATGATGCTCTAACCAACTGAGCTACAGGGTCAGGGTGAGATAATTATTTTTATCTGCTTTATCTTTAATCAGGGAAACCAGGGACAAGCAATGCATACAATATCAAGTGGCAGAAAACAATATCTCTCTTTCTCCTTCTCTTGCCTAATGTTAGCGATGAAGCTGAGATATTAATCTAATTTGAATTTACCTTTATACATTGATCTGATTTATTTTTGTTTTTCCCCTGCATTTCCAAGTGTCGGGAGAATGGTGTGATCTTTAAAGTCACCAACTAATCACTAATACCTTGATAACACAGTGCATACTCAGCAAAGGTTGAATCCCTCCCCACCGCACCTTTTGTTTAGGATCCTAACTGGAAGAGAAGAAAGTGCTGGACCCAACCAAGGTCAGGAGGAAGGAGGTGGCTTTCCCTTGGCCCCATATGCAGTATTTAGAGAAAAAGGAGAAAAGATAGGAATGAAAAAAATGGGAAACATTGGAGGGAGACTTAGAAAAAAATTCTGTTGTTAATGTGAGCCACAAGCTGCCTTAATTGAGAATCATATGGAATTAGGTAAAATTCAAGGGATGGAGAAATCAAAACATCATATATTGAGATTATGTCAGTTAAGTATTTGATAAACTGTAAGTTACTATGTGAATTCAAGAAATTCCACTATATTTTATCTGGAGTTTCTCTCTCTCTCTCTCTCTCTCTCTCTATATATATATATATATATATATATAGTGCATATATACATTATAATATATAATATATGTTAGATCTCTCTCTCTCTCTCTCTATATATATATATATATATTTTTTTTTTTTTACAGATAAGACTCACCAAGGTATATTCTACAAAACATTTGGTGACATGGAATGTAAGATAATATTTTCACAATCACATAAATTTGGTAAATCCAACACATTTTGTACTCATCTTGCCTTACAGTCCCCATTCCATGTTAAAATTTATAAATACAGAGAACTTCAATTTTTGAAGTTCTTAGTGCTTAGGCTAGTGTTGAGTGTAAGACCTCCTACGCATCCTCCTGTGTGTGTTTGTGTAGTAAAGCTTGTTAACATCATGTCTTTTACACATACTCTGGGAAAAACTAATTTTTTCAAGAAGGAACAAAGTGAGACATCGATATTTGACTTACAAGTAGATTTTTGTGCTAATACTTCTTCTTTGTCTGTCGCCATTCCCTCTCCATATTCCATTCCCACAGCCGCTGACCTCTGCTAAATGATCTTAATTATAAAAATGCTGGTTGCCTTCCGACAGTCTCATTCACACTTAACAATGAAGCAATTGGTATGTGTCTTTATGAATAAAGGATGGAGGGGTCAGAAGCTTGCCAGAGGTCATGTGAATAAGGAAAACGATCATGACTCTGCCTTATTGCTAAAAACAAAAAATAGTGCCCGCATTGTGAGGGTGTTTGAAAGGATGGTGAGCTTTCTGGAGACAGAGGTGAAACCTCTCTCTCTTCTTTCTTAAGCTTCCAGTGAGCGGTTCTCATCTATGGAAGTCTGCTCAATTAGTTATTACCCCAAATATTGTTGCCTGAAGTCATGGTTCTCAAGGATACCTGGAGATAAAAGGCTGTCTATATGCTCGCAACAGACACAGCTGTGGTGATGATTCTGTGCTCCATTAGACAGTATTCATGTTTATCTGTATTAACCAACCAAAATGCCTAAAATAGCTAAGACACCAGTGAGGGTAGGGTTTGGATGATGTGATACAGTTGACACATCATGGTTGGCACAGGTTGGGCTGGAGGTTATCCCTTTTGGATTATCGGAATGAGAGTATGACCACACTCTGCCAATCAGTGACTGAACCAAATACCTGCCTGGCTAAATTCAGGGAGTTTAGTAGTTCCCGAGTACCGGAAGAAGGGAGGGGTGGATGAAGAGAGGCAGGAAGAGCAGCTGGCAAGCACGGGTGGCAGGTCTGCTCAGCTCGAGGGTCCGTGTTCATCCTACCACATGACGTTGACTCTATTAGGCTTTGTCAGGGGAGTCCCTCAAACCCTTGGAGTCTTAGTTTTTCTATCTGTAAAAGAGGAGCGGCAGAACCTTTTTTCACTTACTTTGCGGGACAGTTCTAAGGCTGAACAGAAAGAAGCGAGATATGTAAGGGAGATGCTGCAAGTGAAAAGCAATGCAGATGTCTTTACCCATTTCACAGCATGGGCATGTGTTACATGTATATCCAACTCTGGGCTATGAGGTATGATGAATATAACACACATGCAGCATACGTGTGGGCCACGTAAGGATCTGCACCTAAGCGGGCACTCTGTCCACAGTTTGGCAGATGGACTACACAAAGTACAGGAAAAAATCTTAAAAATAGGAATTTAAAAATTAGTACCACTGGATTGTTTTAGCAAAGTACATAAAAACCACTTTCTAAGTTGAGAAAGAGCGATGTTAACCTTGGTTTAAGACGGTTATTTGGAAAAGAGTTCGACTCTTGCTCTGAGACCTTAGCCTCGGGTTTTGTCTTTGTTTGCTGTTTTTTCTTTCCATTTGGTGGGTTGTTGTTCTTTTTAACTTGACAGATATGTTTCAGGTGCCCATAGGTAACCAACTGCCAGATGATCACATCTGATGGGTTAAATTCTCCCCCTAACACTTCTTCTACCTGAGAGATACTGAAACTAACATTTCAAGGTTGCCACAGGTTAGGATCTGGATTATCACTTGGGAGCAGGAATATGGCTTCAAATATGCCACGTGATGATGGAAATAAATACCTCCCTGCCTTTAGCTGAGGCTTCTCATGAGGGTGGTTTCAGCCTGCTTTTAAATGTAGGACTACTGGTGACACCTTAAAGGAAGGTGAGAGCAAGCACAGGAAGTTTCGTTTCCTGCTAATTGTTCCTGGGTGTTCTGGGTGAGGAAGAAATTTTCCTCTCCTCTCCTAGATTCTTCCAGCTGTTCTAATGATCAGATTAGCATGAAACAGATTAACAAGAAAAAAATAACTGGATTTAATTACATACATACGTACTGGAACACCACATACATGAGCAGATCGGAGACGGAAAATGAGGTCGATGTGACATTCTGAGCTAAGAATGAGGTAAGGCATCCTTGGCTTCAGAAGGAAGGAGGGTAATTCACAGGGTGATGAGAAGGGCAGATGTTCAGTAATTACAAATTTTCCCTACCCTGGGGAGGTCATAAAAAGTTATTTCTAGTGGTGACTCCTTATGGGCCAGTCCCCAGATTTAAATTCTTTAAGGGAGAGGTAAGAGTTTCTTGTGAGCCTATAGGGTCCCAGTTGCTTTCAGCTCAAAATAATCCACGTGCCAAAGAAGCACATCTTGGGAAGGCCTGTTCTGAACCCCTTTAATATTTAATGTTCTAGAGAACAGTTATTGAATGAGGAATTTTTGTCGTCAGCTCTTTAGGCTTGCTGGTTTTTTGTTGATGCTGAGTTTTTGGTTGTGTACGTGTGTTTTAAGTGTCTAGGCTTGGGAAAGTCAGTTCCTGAATTTTTTGTATGAGTCCCAGGTAAACTTTGTTTATGTGTCATACTGAAATTGTCTAGGCCTAGATTAAAAAACAAAACAAAACAAAAAAAACCTTTTTTGACAGTGGAGACCACACAACTCTTGATTAAGCCGTCAAGTTTATAGACTAATTGACCTGGAAATATGCTTTTAATTATTGCTTTAGACGGTTCTGGAATTTGTATTGGGAGATAAGACATTTGGCTTCAGGAGGTAATTTCTATTGCTGGGGGCCGAGGATATGTGTCATTATAAGTGCATGAAATTGTGCAAACCAGTTTGGTTAGTTAACTCTGAGAGTTTTACAGCCTTTAGGTTTTTTTTCTTGCCAAATTGAAGTCAGGTCTGTTTTGTAGAAATCACATATGCATAGCCTTTACTTCAGAGGCTTTTAAGTTGCAGACATGTATCGGGGAAAAGCCCTGAAGTCTAAACTCAGGATCAATTAATTCCAAAGAACTGACAGGTAGTCTTATTAAATTCATAATAGCTTTAGTAGGAGAAGCTTACATACTCAGGCAAAGCAGCTGCTTAGAGTGGTGGTGGGACCAGGGAAAAAATCCACACCTCTCTCAGGGCAGGACGCCTTTTTATAGGGGGTTGGTAGCAAAACCATATGGTGGGTAGTCACAAAGACCACCAGAAAGGCCAGTGTATTCCTAAATTAACAGATAACATCAGGCAGTTATCACATTCTATATATTCATTAACCTGCTCCCTGTAAGCTTGATGTTTATCTTTGCTTAAGATAAGCTAAGGTTTTCCGGTTTTCTGGGTAGTCACCCAAGCCTAAGGCTACGGAGTTGTAAACACTCAGAGAGTTAGTCACAGAGTCCATCGTTTCCCAGATGCCTTTGCTGCTGGAGCCATACTGCATCTCTAAGTCAGTTCCCCTACAACAGGGTTTGAGTCCTGGACCCTCCACCTCCTGACCTTGGGAACTTGGGCAAATGCTTTCCCTTGCTGTGCCTCCGTCTCTGCTGGTTGTTAGGACCCAGCTGTGTACCGGGCAAGATGCTGGAACGTTTGAGTGATCCCAGCACAGGGCCTGGCGCATTATTGTTATTAACTAGCATCCCCCAGAAGGGCTATATTTTAAATCTTTGTTTGCATTTGATACGTGATTCATGGTTTTTTAATTTGTTATTTTGTGTGAGAAGATCTCAAGACAAGTATTAAAACTTCTCATTTTAAAGATAAAACTGAGGCTGAGAGGCGTAAAATGAATTCTGCAAAGGTCACACTGCAAATCATGCAGAGCAGGAAACTTCTCTTACCCCAATATCATCCCTTACTTGTCTCTCACAAAAAGCCTCTTTACCAAACTGGAGTCAGGTGCTCCTGAACTCTTTTCCAGCTAGGCCGCAACTTTGGGATTTCCATGTTTGTTTCTACCTGGTTCAATTTTAGCAAGATCCTGCGATGTAGGTTTAGCCAGTATCCTCCATCCTCAGTATCTAATCACCCTTGATATCTAACCACGTTCTTCATCTTCCACCATCCCCCAACTGATGTCTTATCACCCTGGTCTGCCTTCGGCATGGATTCTGTTAGGTTGGTTGAGTGAGAATTTCCCCTTGCCCTGATGTTTCTTCACAGTCATTTTTAATTGTTGACCTTAAACAAAGAGCCAGATAGTCCTCCGGCAAAAATGGGTTTATACCAGAGCAACAAAAATTGCAATTCATGACTTGTGGTCTAATGGCAAACCAAACACATTTTCTGGGAAACGTAGGAGAGGTTGTTCTTTTATAATAGAGAAGAGGAAGATGGAAGAATTATTATAAAGAATTCCTCCTATTGATTTCCGGAATCAGCATAGGGTATGATACCTCCCCTTTATAGGCCTTCCCAACTCTGATTTAAGTGAGGTTTCTGTCCCTTAACCTCCATACTACCCACGGTTCCTCGGCCTCCTCCTTGGCTATGAGTCCCCACTTGCCCAGGCTGTATTTGGAATTGAGCCCACCTCTCTCCCCGACGAAAAGACCCTACTACCGTGGTCCCCATGTCTGTCTCCATAGTCCCCCTGTGAGTGAAGTCAGCCATCTACCGTAAGCAAGTGTCATGAATAACTTTTTTAACACTTAGTAAACAGCTTGGCTTTTAGTAGGTTTTAATAACATTTGTGTTGATTAAATGATGGAATGAAGTACCTGAAGCAAAAATCCTGTGTACTCCAAGTTCATCACTATTTTTATTGTGCTTAAAGCTGCATATCTAAACCAGGGTCTTGTTTTTTGCTAATACTAGGAGAGTTATAGATATGCAGATAAAGCAGAGCTTGATTAATATCAATGTGAACTGAGTCACCCTTGTATTTTTCAGAATGAAGTGAGGGGTCCGCTTTTTAAATGAGACTTATTTCATTTATAATGAGGCATTCAGATGGCTGAAGCACTCTCAGCTCTCTGGAAAGGGTGATTTGCCAGCTACAACCCTCTGATAGGATCATCTGAGGGGACAAACCCTTGCGATCTGAAGTCCACACAAGCCACAGGACATGCTACATCAGGGAGCATGCCTGTACTTGAAAAAGTAACACATCCCTTTGATTCCCTGGGTGGTACACTGTACAAGGACGTCCTTTCCTTGAGTGGACAAGATAACATTCATTCAACAAGAAAGCCCTAAGAAATTTGACTGGACTTAATATTTGAGTAGTAAGTGAAAAATGCTGGGAGAAGATGCTTATTTGGTACTTCTTCATGGCAAAAAAAAAAATTTGATGGTGAACTAGAGATCTCTAACAAAAATATTTCTGGTGGCCCAGCCCATGAAAGTGAAAGCATGTTGGATCAGGACGAAGAGGTGGGTTCTTAGTTCCAAGTCTGCCACTCAGTAGCAGCGTTGCTTCAGCCAAGTTACGCAGCCTTTCTGGGCTGCATCCTCCTCTGTAAATGAGTTGATTAAATAAATAATATCAAAGTTTCCTTAAAGTTTTCAAATTATGAATCTGTATTTTCTTGAGAAATATTTTCAACACACTACAATTAAAAGAAAAAAAGCCTTCCTGCATTACAAAAAAAAAAAAATAAGGGGAAAGAACTGGGTGACAATCAGCATTGAAAGAGCAATTAATGCCATTAGCATTTTAAAAACTCAATGGCAATATTTTCTGAACAATGACTCCTATTGATGGCATGAGTGGGCCATTGTGCCTTCTGCCAGTTAAACAGACACCACTTTATTCTTAGCAGCTGTGATCCCTAATTGGAAAGGGGACTGGTCCAAAAATGAGAAAAGGGGAATCACATCACAGTGCTGAAAATCAGCATGGAGCCGAGCAGCTTCTGCTGCTGGTCACTGTTCCTCTCTTTAGCTTCTTGTCAAGGAATTTGCCCTTTGGAGACTGGAGCCCCACAATGGCCCAACTTTTGCTTTTGGAGTGTCTGCCTGAAACGTTTCCTCTTGCTGTCTTTATTGCTAAAAATGGTAAAGAAAGGTCTTATTGATAGAACTGATTCTTCTCCCAAGCTGTATCCCCCACACTCAAGCTTTGCTACAGTCTAAAACAGATTCTCATATTTTCCATTTCCAAATAATTTTGAGATAGGGTGAAGCAGAAGAAAATACATTGATTCTTCAGTCAAATAAACAAGTTCTGAGGATAGTGAATTCTCTAGGTTTATTGAAAGAAAGTGGCCATCAGCTCTCTCTTGCTGTTCCCTTTGCTGGCAAAGCTCTTGAAGTCAATGGTCAAAGCTCTCATTCTCACCCACTCTGGGGATTTGCTCTTGTATCTTCAGTGAGCCTTTTCCCATCTAAACTTGTGCCCTACCTCCCACCCCAATCGTTACTTCTCACCCCTGATCTATTTTTTCATCACAGCCCCTCTTCTTCCCTCCCACCCCCAGCACCTCACAAAAGATAGGATCTTGCTAGATTTTGTCTGGACCTCAAGTACCTGAACAGTTGCCTGACATACAGTGTGTACGCCCTGCATATTTGCCGATGAGTGAATGCTGAATGCTTTCTTGCACCCATCAAAAAAGCAACTCTAAAAATGTTTTGTAAATGAACGAATCAATCATTAAGAGAGGGAGTCCTCTGGATTTCTGCTGGTCCTTTGATTTTTGCTCTGGCAGAGCACAGAGACAAACTGGCTTGCTGTTTAATGTGGTCTTCCTGAAAGCCACCTGCTCCTACGGTGCTTCCTCACTGCTGGTGGCAATTTTACCCCCTCCAGCAGAGGAAGGGACACCAAAAGGACATGCTAAAATTTGCTGTGATGTCCCTCTGCCTGTCTTATATATCATTAAGTCTTCCCTTAATTTCTCCTGGAGCCTTTCTTTCCTTCTCTCCTCCCCAGGGATCTCTTATCTCAGATTCAAAGAGTTAATTGTGTTGGAGTGTAAAAACATAGAACAAAAGCATGTTAGATTATGGAAGAGCCACGCAGTCTGGTGACTCCATGCGTTCCCAAACCTTATAATGACTTGAAGAGCTTTTATCAGTACTGACATTTAGGCCTCACCCCAGACTGTTAAACCAGAATCTCTGGAGCCAGACCTACATCACAGTACAGTCATATCTTGCTACTCATTGGCTTCAGATCTCATCAAACCTGATACTTGTCACATTTTGACAAGAAAAAAAAAATGTCTCAGTACTCAGTGCTTGCTTGGGATTCACCCCACTTGCTAGAACTTGTATGACTCATGCCTCTGCCCCACAAGAGAAAATGCTTTATCACTTGCTACTCATTGGTTTCAGCACTCGTCATGAGTTCTGGAATGAATTAATGATGAGTACTGAAGTACCCCTGCATTTTAAAAGCTCTCCTGCTCATTCTATTGTGTAACCAGAGTTGAGAACCATGGGTCTAGTCTGCCTTCCACCCCCAGTTCAACAGATGAGAGATTTGGACTCAGTTATATCGTATTAGTTTCCTATGGCTGCAGTAACAACCGACCACAAACTTTATGGCTTAAAACAATAGAAATTAATTTTCTAAGGGTTCTGGAGGCCAGAAGTCCAACATCAGCATCACTGAGCCCAAACTAAGATGCTGGGAAAGTTGTGCATCCTTCAGAAGCTCTAGGAGAGAATCCTCTTCCTTGCCTTTTCCAGTTTCTGGTGCTGGTGGACATTCCTTCATCTGTAGGCTCACGATGACCCCTCCTTCCATCTTCAAGGCCAGCGTGTAGCAGTGCAACATCCTCAAATCTGTCCTCAGTCTCCGTATGGACTTCTCCTCTCTGTGTATCTGAAATCTCCCTCCATCTCTCTCTTATAAACTTACTTGTGATTGCCTTTAGGGTCCGCTCAGATAATCTGGGATAACCTCCTCATCTCAAAACCTTTAGTTTAATCAATTTCCAGCCACCCTTTTTCCATGTAAGATGATATTCACAGGAGATTAGAACTCAGTGTTTGGGGAACCATTACTCAGCCGACTGCAGATGACCAGGGACCGGCCCCAGACCACACAGCTGAGACGAGCAGGGCCGGATGGGTCACCGTTTCCCACTGGGAGCCTTTTTGACAACTTTTACAGTAAATGGTCTTCATGCGGTGAATTTGACCCTTTGACTTTGCCTTGAAATGGGGCAGTTCAGCCCCCACTCTCTATTACATATTGACTAGATCATTGAATAATAATATTTTTCAGAGTTGGTGTATATATATTTCTCCCCATTGACTTTCCTTCTGATGCTTGAAGCCTTCTGTAATACCAGATATCCACACCTACATTATTTGTTAATTTGAGGAAGCTCAACAGAGAAGATCAGAGAAGACAGCAGTCACTGTCAACTCTTAAGCCTAGAAAATTTCGGAAAAAAATGGAAGATTACTTGATCCAGTATAACTTCTCCAGACACATTGAAAAATATCCCTACTTTAGACTGGGAAGATTCTTCAGTGAGAGGGGAAGGGCTACATGGCTAAGGTGGAACAGCAATGTGAGGCCTGAACAAGGAACATCTGGAGCTCATGCCAGAGAGCAGCGTGGGTCCTGTCGTTGATCTCAGACCTTCTACTTTGGACAGATCTTGCCGTTTACAGCTTCCTTATCACATACTGGACGTCAATAGGAACAGTACCCAATTGTGTCTTAGATTTAGTTAGCCTTCCTCTGACACACTCCACGTGGATGAATAGCACAGTTACCATGGTCAGAATGCTGAGGAACAGAGGAGAGTGTTTTGGACGCCTAGGTGGCTGAAGGCAGTGGTAGGGCCAGACCGGCTAGCTTCAATGCTCAGTGGAACAGTAGTGAAAGACATCTACGTGGGGAAAGAGGGAATTTTTCTCTACCTCTCTTGGTTCTTTTGGCTGATCTAATAATTAAATTGACATAAGACAGATTAACAAGAGAAAATAACCACATTAAGTTACACACATATACACAGAAATACCGCATATATGAGAGGTTCGGAGACAGAAAGGCAAAATGGGTATGTATATATGGCATCCTGAGTTAAAGATGGAGTGAAAGCCCTGAGGCTTCAGAGGGGAGGAGGGCCTGTCAATTCACAGGACTGTAATAGCAACGTTCAGTAATTAGAAGTTTGCCCTGCCACATAGGTAGGTCATAAAAAGTTATTTCTGATAATAATACTTCTTATGGACATGGTCCTGGGTTTAGTTTCTTGCAGGTAATTAAGGCAGGAACAGAAGTTACTCTTGAGCCTGTGGGGTCTTGATTGCCTTCAACTCAAAGTAATCCACATGTTAAAGCAGAATATGTTGGGAAGGCCTGTTCTGAACCCCTTCACTGCTATTATAGGAAGAACAAGCATTTGTAAAATGCTTTGCGATTTATAACTTGTTTTTATGTGTATTTTGACGAGTCCATTATGTTCCTGAGATTCTATTATTAAGCCTGAGCTGTTAGGTACAGCTGGTATGTGGCCACGGTGGAACGTGAGCCAGGTGCTGCCTGATTTCTCTCTTAGGCTTTTCCCATCACCTTTACGATTGGCCTCAGGAAGGTTGCAGAGATTCTATCAGCCAGATGCCCAGAGTCACTCCCCTGACTCTGAGGAACCAAGAGTTGCCTTGAGGTTCAGGGTCACGAGCCATCTCATTTATTTCCAGGAAGACTCAGAACCCGCTCTCCATGAGAGGTTTATCTTGTTCTTTAGACCAAACACAAAAACAAAATATCAAATTGGAATTTTTCTGGGTGCAGAAAACAGGCAAGACTAAAGTGGCCTCTAAACATTCAGTTCGTACGGGAATTAGAGCAATAGCAATAAAGGTGCCTTTAGGAAAATAAATTAGGTATGGAGAAAACATTATTTAATCTTAGAGTAAATCACTGGTCTGGAAATCAGGATACTTGGAAACTAGTGTGGGAAATAATTGTGTAAACTTAGAAATGTCACTCACCTCTTTCATGCTCCTCTTACCTCATCTCTATAAAATGGAAATGATATATGACCTGCTGAGAACATATATGCAGTTAGAAAAGAAAAACATACCATGTCGAATGCAACACACTGATATATCTAAAAATAAATTAACCTGGAATGTGTACGTTGTGAGTTTCACTGTGTCCCCCCCCCCAAATTTATATGTTGAAGTCCTAACCCCTAGAACCTAAAAATAGGACCTTATTTGGAAATAGTGTCACTGCAGATGTAATTAGTTAAGATAAGGTTGTAATGGAGTCAGGTGGGTATCAATATGACTGTGTCCTTATGTCAAGGAGAAATTTCACACACACACAGACACACACACAGAACACCAAGTGAAGATTGGGTTAGGTGGTCACAACCAAGGAACTACCAGATACTAGAAGGGAGACTTGTAGCATATCTTTCCTTAGAGCCTTCAGAGGGAGCATAACCCTATCAACAACTTGACCTTGGATTTCTAGGCTCTGGAGCTGGCAGACAAATTTCTTTTGTTTAAACCGTTCAGTTTATGGTGCTTTATTAAGACAGACCCTGAATGGCATTCCTGTAACGAGGAATGCCTAGATGCACCTTCCCCCCCAAATCATTCCATGTAACAGATCCACTGATTCTGTTAGAAGTTTAGACAATGAACATAACAACATTTTGGTGAAGATTAAGAAGATGAGTTCTTTTATCCAATATGCAAATGCCTTGATTTAGATATAAAAGTAAATCCTGGAGAGCTGATGTAGTTTGCTACGGTCCTCTTAGGACTAGAGCTAAATGTGTCAAATTATTGGATCCCAAACAGCGCTGATGACAAAGCTCCTCCTAGTGTTGGTGGGGGTGGTGTATTTGGATGCAGCCTTTGTTCATTTATTGAATCAACTATTATTTATTGAATGTTGATTATGTGAAGTCTTAGCCTCCTCCCTCAAAATAAGGAGCAATTTAATGCAAAGAAAGTTGTGCCCAGAAGCTGCCAACCACCATTTCTCTGCACATTTAGGTATCTTGGGTAGAGAAAGTGAGAGGAGCAGGGCAGAACAAACCAATCCCTGCTCTACTCCTTTCCCCCCTCCCCTCACCTGCTTAATCAGCCAGGATCTTCCTTTCCACCCACTTGCTTCACCCTGCACTGGGGCGAGAGGAGTCCTCGTTCTAGGACCTGATTTTAGAAGGTCTCACATAGTGCGTGCACACACACCGAACCGTTCGGGCCACGTTTCTCCACACCTCTGTCCCAGGTGGAAGAAATGACCACTATATTGAGCACAGGAATAATTTGAGTGGCAGAACTCTGAAGCAAAAGAGAGAAATTAATTAAATCCTTTCAGATACCATGAAGTCAATTGATTTTACTTAATGGAACAGGGTTTCCAAGTAAGGACAAGGAAACTTTCATTAATTAGAACAATATTGGCAACTGATAAATATTTTGCCATATGACAAATTCATATTGCTTTTTTACTTAGTTTAATTTTTTAAATTGTATTTTATTGATTATGCTATTACAGTTGTCCCATTTCTCCCCCATCATTCCCCTCCACCCTGCACACCCCCTCCCACCCAAATTCCCCCTTTAGTTCATGTTCATGTGTCATAAGTTCCTTAGTTTCTACTTTTCCCACACTATTCTTGCCCTCCCCCTGCCTATTTTCTACCTACTGTCTATGCTACTTGTTCTCTGTACCTTTTCCCCCTCTCTCCTCCTCCCACTCCACTGTTGCAAACCCTCCATGTGATCTCCATTTCTGTGTTCCTGCTCCTGGTCTAGCTGTTTGCTTAGTTTGCTTTTGTTTTAGGTGTGGTTGTTAATATCTCTGAGTTTGCTGTCTTTTTACTGTCCTATTTTTTATCTTCTTTTTCTTAGATAAGTCCCTTTAACATTTCATATAATAAGGGTTTGGTGATGATGAACTCCTTTAACTTGACCTTATCTGAGAAGTGCTTTATCTTCCCTTCCATTCTAAATGACAGCTTCACTGAATAGAGCAATCCTGGATGTAGGTCCTTGACTTTCATGACTTGGAATACTTCTTTCCAGCCCCTTCTTGCCTGTAAGGTCTCTTTTGAGAAATCAGCTGACAGTCTGATGGGAACTCCTTTGTAGGTGACTCTGCCTTTATCCCTTGCTGCTTCTAGAATTCTCTCCTTCATTTTAATCTTGGCTAATGTAATGATGATGTGCCTTGGTGTGTTCCTCCTTGGGCCCAACTTCTTTGGGACTCTCTGAGCTTCCTGGACTTCCTGGAAGTCTATTTCCTTTGCCAGATTGGGGAAGTTCTC